>APFE030784802.1:28168-72599 GCA_000404065.3 Pinus taeda | reverse complement strand
GGGGGTTTGAGGGGGGCGGGTACCTATCGACAATGTGGATGGAAACTATCTTGCAAAAGTAAGAGCTTCTATATGGTAACCTAGAAATTTTTCATTATACCTGGGGGCATGCAAACCTTTTTGCATGCAATCGAAGAGTGACAATTTATTTTTTAAATTTGTAGGTCCTCTAACCCTTTAAACTCATAGGATTGGTCATTTCATAGTTTGCATAAAGAAAGGATCTGGGGCAAAGCTTTAAAAGGTGCAAGCTCCATAAAAATGGCATCTTAGATGAGATATCCTTATTATATGACTGGAACGAGCAGTTTTAATGCGAAATTCAAGCTCGTTAAAAAATAAACATAAGCAATGAGCAAATGATTCCCCCAGAGTTTAAGCTCATTAAAAAATGAACCGATTCCCGGTAAATAACCATTGTGAATGCATTATCATTAGCTTTTGAGCCTTGGTCATGTTCTCATCATCACCACTGCTCTATTTTAGCTGATCATTCGCCTCCATTTGATTGTTTACCCCTTTCGAAGAACATCTCCGAAGAGTGATTCTGTTAGCCATCCTTGTGACACTGCTGTGATTGGAAAATTCCAAACCTTACGTGGAATCAACCGCTACCCGAAATCATCACTCATTCCTCAGAAAACGAGTCTCCTTTAAGCTCTTTTCAACTGACTCATAAAATATGAAAATATTGCCAAGCGATTAGCCTCTCCAACTCATTAAAGTCATCGGAAGTGCTATCCATCCTCTAGATTTTAATCTTTTTGGATTTACACAAAAAGATCGAGCGCTTGTCTTGTTCAACTTGTTAAAACTATCGAAAATTCATCCCTTTCGTATTATTTTACACTTTTTCAGACTTAAGGGATTATATGACTAAAAAGAATCATTGGAGTTTTCTTTCTGTCCTTTCAGACTCTCTAAAATTGAAAAAGACCAAGTTATCTTTGTCGTTAAACTCGTTAAAACCTAATAGTGACAAACTTGTCCAGATGGACGAGAATGAGTTTCACTGTCGCTAGGCTCGTTAAAACACAGCGACAGGTTCACCCGAAGGGCAAATTATAGAATAAGCATATGTTATCCTTCTCAAGATTGACAAAAATAAAGAGGTACTCGTAAGTAATGACTAGGGAAAATTGGGAAGGAAACTTGAAGAAACTTTATTGGTAGCAAGTCGCTCTTGAACATGACACTTTCTCTCCGCATCTGAGTCAGGTTGGGTTGTTCCGTTCACTGGTCATATCACCATTGGTCCATCACACCATCCATCTTTGGGGTTAACGCTACCAATCCATCGTTAGTGTCCTCGATATGTTCAAGAGAAGTCGCTTAGAGAATTCACTTGTGTCTCATCCACTGCAATACATTCACGCTCCATTCTTTCATGACCGCCACCCTGAACCCGATATCATCATATCATTTTCACCTCCAAAATCATTTGCTCTGTTCCGTGTCGTAGATGTGGGATTCATTAAAGCCCTCCTACGATGGGTCACTTCTTGTCGACATCAGCTCATTATCCAAGAAGTTGACTTAGGAACAACGCCTTTCAGTACTTTGAAGCTTGCATGCCTCAATGGCAAGTTTCTCACTTTCGGTGACAGGTTTACATCAATGGCCTTCAACCAAGAGATTTTGCGTGGTGTTTGATGCTGAGTCCTTTTTCACACCACGTGAATTGTAGTGTAGTACATTGAGGGTCATTGTCATTATTGGTGACTCCTCTCTCACCTGTTAACAACTTACATCATGGGATGGTAATCAGGCGATGTCTTTCCATGTTCAACTTCAGAACATTTTTTCACATGGATCGACTTGTACTCCGAGTGAAGATGGAATGAGTTTTGAAGACCTCGGATATATTTTCACCCATCCAGGCCGCGATATATTCAGAAATATAAAGACATCAAATGTACATCATTGTCGAACAGATGATCATCCAAATCAAAGGATCTGTCCGAATCACCAGTCTGCTACACAAACGGTTGTCTGTCCTATGTACACGAAAGCGAATTTATAAAGTTGAGCATGGGAATGCCCAGCTCAGCTAGATCATGAAAAATATTATCAAGATAATGTATTGTATTGTATCATATTACAGGTCGCCTCCCAGCTCAAAAAAACTTCGGATCCTCATGGTAAAGCATTTCACCTGACATCAAAAGATGAACAACCTCATGCTTTAGGGGGCAACCGTTATAGACATTTTTGGGCACTGCAACCCCAATCATAAATTTCGATAAACTGAGCCCCTAAAAGTGTTGCTTCACTACCTAAAGGAACAAGGTCAGCTGATTACATCATCTCCCAGAAGTTCTCCATAGAAAACAGATCAGAAATGGTCAAAACTGGAGCATATTGAATGCCCAGTGCAGAGGGTGTGATGCATATCACCTTCCCAATGTAAAGAGTGCGATGCATACTAGATGGCCCCTCTGTAGGGTGCAATGGGTGAGAATGGACAAATGGAAGAGATATTTTGCGAGGTGAAAGATCATAGAATCTTCCAAAAACTTCTCCTTTGACACTCGCCTCTCTAATTTCGACCAGGGATGAGTAAGAGATCATCATTCTCCAAGTGGAATCAAGAACTATCAGAGAGAGGACACTATTCAAAAGCCCAGAAGCTGACTCACACCACTACAATCATCTATATATGGATCCCTCATCACAGAGATCCAAAAGCTGGAATCTTGTATCTTGTAGAGAAATGTTATTGATTTTCTAGTGTAACATCATAGTGTTGGGTGATCTAAAGCTTTACTTGAGGTGAAGAAGGGATTTCTTGATAGAGGATGATGCTGGGTCAGAAAAATTGGTTGTAATCCTCTTGCTATTCTTGATATTAATAAAGCTATTCAAGTTTTCCTCCACATTCTTGTATGTTTGATTATATATGCATTTCTGTGGTCAATACATATCTGGTCCTATGTTGTTTATGACTATAGATCTCTGTTCTTCGATAGTGTTATGCTTCTTTGATTCCACGGGTGCTCTTTGAAGCTGTGTAGACAAAGAAGGAGTGGCAAAGATCTATCGAGAAAGATAGGAACCAGAAAAGGAACCAAGTGCAAGACAAAGGTTGGTGTCCTTTGTTCCCCTCTTGTCTATTTTTCATAAAGGAAAGCGAAAGTAGTTTTAACTTGTTTTTTTCTAAGATAGCTACCAGTCTTAGTGGGAATAGTAGCTCTAAGTGGACACTATTCTCGGTAACATTAACTAAAACTAAAATCTCTTGCTCATGAAACCCATTAGCGAGGCATCACAATAATTTTATTTTTATTCCTTACATATTTTACATAAAATAATTATTAAATGTGATTATGAAGACCGAACCTAGTTACACATTTCAACATTGTAATCCCTTTCGTAATTTTTATTATGAATCGTAGTTCATGTAATGAGTTGTTGAAATTAAACATAATGAATCACTAAACAGAGTGGAGATGATTTATTGTTTCGAGGAGGAGCTGCATGAAAAGTTGACAAGTCAATGCTATGCATTAATGGTCGCCAACCCTATGATTGAGTTTTAATGATCTGCATGGTAGGAAGGGAGATTGAGTACAGGATTCCTAAATCGATGAGAAGCCCATCACCCCCTTATCATACATCATTGGTTGCATTATGTAGACAAAACACGAGGGCCTTGCGAAGGGATAGATGGGAGAAAAAATTCGACTGAGAAGGAATAATGGATAACGATCCAAAACAACATAGAGAGAGTGCACTACAAACTACAGAAAAGAGAAACAACACACTATGAAATAATTGTGGGTTGCTTGGAGTAGGAAATCCAAAAAAAAGTTGTGGATTGTGGGTTTTGGGTTATTGTATGTTGCGATACACATACAAGGGTTTACCATTTAATCTTTGAGAGTGAAGGAGAACCATTGGACGAGGTTGATGCTAGAGTGGAGGGACAAGGTGCAGCATAATGAAATGAAGGAATAGGTAGATGCGTAGACTATTTGGGAGCCCTATTTGGTTGAGGAAGTAGAATTTATGTGTTCTTTGGATCCCTAGTTTGCAGTGGATTACGGTTAAGAAAAATACATAAGAACAAAATAAATATTACTAAAACAAACTAGATGGAGAAAAATTTTCTCCAAGACAAAAACATTATCATATCAATATAGCAATATGGACAAAAACTCTATGCTTGTGGTATGCTATTGTTTTGGTTTTCCTAACGATTGGCCAATAGTCACAAGAATGTACTTTTTTATTAGTTAATATGAAATTATTGCTTATATCACACAGAGAACTAACATAAAAAACAAAAACTAAATTATTAAATAAGATCACCTAATTCTCTAGTTTTACTTCCTTACTTTTTATATTTGTAATTTATATTACTTTAACTTGTATTATGCCAAACAAAAAATGTAACATCTATCGAAAATGTTAAATGATTTGAAAGTATATTACCTAGTATATATCTAAAAACATATAGGACAACTTATTTAAGTAACCAAATTACAATTAATAATTTTTAAAATTCGAAAATTTAATATTCATAATAAATACTCATAAATATAGATATTGATTATTTTAATTATTAATTATAAGCAAATTGATATGAATGGACATTTATGAGTTTTAAGGAAAAACGAAAATGGTAGTGATCCATTAAAGTCAGCGAATAGTTCACCTCACGGTCAACTGCCCAAGGTATTAATAGAAAGAATTATATCTCAATATACGCATCCAAGAGAAAAAAGGGGGTTTCTGATGTAACATTCATTTACCGAATCTCTCATCATTGCCAATAATGGAATATTTTCTGAATATTCCTACTAATATCCAACGGCAAGTGTTGTTGCGCGCTCCTTACAAATCACAGGATGAGTTGAAGGTGAGTCCTATTTGTGCGACTATAGCATAGTTAATGCTATAGTCCTTACACTACTGACAGGAATTTGACATACCATATTCATGCATCAACTCATGCATCATCACCACGCTCCGATGCCTTCCTGCCCGAGACCTCACCGCGACCGGCGATGCGTTCCTGGCCACCTCCGGCTCCGGTGTTCCTGCCCGCCTCCGACTTAATCACTTGGATGTAATTAATGCAAGTGGATGTAGTTAATGAAAATGCACTGTCCACCTACACACATTCAAGGAAACCTTCGCGCGCAAGATTTCAAACTCGGGACTTCCACCTACACACATTCAAGGAAACCTCCGCGCGCAAGATTTCAAACTCGCAGTCCCACTCAAAATTTCAAACTTACAGTCTGGCTTGAAATGAAATGTGAGAGGGTGGGCTGTGCCACGTAAGTTTTTTAAATTGAAATGAAAAATGCCCTTCCTATAAGAGGATTAGAAGGAAGACCTGGAGTGCTTCGCAGATTTCTAGCTATACCATATCCAGTTCGATCTAGATTCGAACGAACCGAAAATTATGGGTGAAGGCGAATTGAAGCAAATTTTCAGAATGTTGCGTGCTTCTGTAATGTCAGAAAAATGGACAATGCAGGCGCAGTGCTGGAATATGAAGAATATTAATTTGACATGCCTCTATTGTTATTATTTTAGGACAACAATTTTGATGGTAATAATTTACATGGTGTTTTCGTGTTCCATATATATTCAGGGCGACTTTCTTTTGCTAACTGAGTTATTCTTTCTTAGTATTCTGTCTAGCGAAGAACCCGAATTTTGGCCCGGACCTGACAAAGTTTCACGGAGAGCTCTTATCCCATTATTTCCTTGTTCAAACTCAATTTCAACTTTGAAAAGTGCGGTTCCAGTTCGAATCTAGCACTGAGAGTGCTTCTTTGGTAATAAACATATCACGATGGAGCTTAAACTTCTCTTATAGTTCCGTATTCGCACGCCTCGACACCAGGTATTGAGAAAATAATAAATCTGTTTAAACATGGCACAAAGAATGATCGATTAGAATTTCAAACACTACCCAAATATAAATCTTCATTGCAATGTCAAACGCTATTGAAATATTAATCTTCATTGCAGTATATAGGGTTTCATTTCCTCAAGTTTCTCTCAAGGTGGAAATCCTTCAGTAAAAGCTTAGCTTGCAAGTGAAATTATTTGCGTTATTGGCGGATGGATTTTGAATTTAGTGTTGTAAGTTATCCTTGCACAAAAATTGGAAGATCGAGCAGAAAGCTTACTTGCTAAGTCGTAGTCTCCCATTTCATCGCTGAAATTTTTTAATTAAATTAAAGTTCATAAGGGTTTTTTAATGAGATGACTGAGTGGTATGTATAATGTCAAGTTCCAAAGCTGCACATACATTTTTGGCCTTGTGATAATTTTTGAATCAAAGTAACATTCATAAGAGTTTAGAGTTTTCTCGTGAGACGACTTAATGGTCTATACAATGTATGTTTCAATTCCTTGCATTGGAATTATCAAGATTACTTTAAAAAGTCTCAAATTTAACATAGTTAAAAAAATTAATATCCTCATTAAAAATAGAATTTGATTCCTTGAAGAAGGGAAGAGCAATAATGGATCAAATTAGAAGACCTTACCTTACCGTGAGCGTGATGGAAACCTTGGACGTTGGTTGCCATAAGATTCGACTCGAAGCATACATGAACAACGTTAGATGACCTAAAAGAATTTTATAGGAGAATCGATATATTGAAGGTAGAAGAATTATAGAAGAGAATCGATATTTTGAAGGTAGATGTATTATTATTCATATATACATTTAATATATTATATTAAAATTATTTTATAGGAGAAACAATATATTGAAAATAGATGTAATTATTATTACTATACTATTCATTAATATTAGTCTACAGTTGTAATGTAGATTTTTTAAATCTGAAATTTAATTATCATGTAGATTATTATTTGTTTAAACTTTAATAAAAAATATATTAAAATAAAAAATTAAGTATATTAAATTTGTACTTAATATTACATAAATTTATATTTTATTTAATTTATATTTGTATAACTTTGTTGCTATTACATTTGTGTTTAACAATGTTTATTCATTACTTATCTTTTGTTTAAATTTTTCAAGGTAGAAGGACTAGTACTCTTGCCATTGTAATAGATAGTGTAATGCTTATGGTTTTGGTTCATTCTAATGCAAAGAATATGGTCCTTTCTCTCTATCAATTTAGTTGTATAGATTTAGTGGGTATATGTATCCTTATGTTATTCTTAGTTGGATTATCTATTTTAACAATTATTATATGATTTTTTTGGTTCTTTGTCTTAGTTCTACTCAAGATATTTGTATCCTTTCTCTATGTGTATGAATTTTTTAGTTCCTTGTCTTAGTTCCACTCAAGGTATTTGTATCCTTTCTCTATGTTTTTTAAGCAACAAACCTTTCTATTTCAAGGAGACAAATATTCTTTGCATGTTGATATCCTTATGTAACAGAGAGTATAAATAAAGATATCATAGAATATATATTAACAATGAGAAGAATTCAGAAGTACATATAATTATACAACTTCATTTTAATTACTCCCAACACAACACCATCATTGATCCAAGTGGATATTGGTGGCCACCCGCTAATTCGACTTGGATCCCCTCTAAGTGCTTCATGTAGTTTTTTTCAGTTTCCTTAATTATAGCACAATTTACTATTTTTAGCAGTTTTTCGGGTCCTAAACCGGAGCCGTTTTGAGGCCCTAAACGACGTTTTTTGGGAAATCTACCGCCAGCGATTTTTTTCCCTAAAAATCGTTTTTTCCGTCGTAGTCCTCGGAGAGATCTTTCCAACGGGCTATCATGCGCGTCAAACGGAGATAAGACGACCAATTCGCGACCCCGGGAAGTTGATGTACCAACTTACCCAAAAAATGGGGCCCACAATTTGGCGTTTCATCTTCCAGGGTTAGGTTTTGGAATGTGAAGGGTTTTTCCATTGTTTCTCAACAATAAATAGGCCTTCGAGCCTCATTGTAACACAGTTTAGAGGCATGTAGCGACACATCTCTTCTCAGAGATAAGCTGCCATCGCCCTAGCTGGTTTATTTCCATTTCTGGTTGTAAGCATATTTCAGTATTTCCATTAATGAAATGAAGTATTATTTCCACTGCATCTTTGTGTATATGGTTATCTCTGCAATTTGTTGCATTCCTGTTTAAATCTGGATCACTGCCTCCTCACCAAAAACAAGGTGGAAAGGGGTAAACTCGGTGGCAGTTTTAACAGAATTTCTATAGGCCCACAAAGCTGGGAAGAGCATAAGGTGCCATTTGGTCTTGTGCTTATTCACCGTTTTCTGAAGCATCAATTTGAGAATATTGTTGACTGCTTCAACTTGTCCATTAGCTTGGGTGTAATAAGATGATGAATACTGGTGCTGGAAGACCAACAATGAGGATAGCTCACGCCATACTTCATATTCAAAATGTCGGCCATGGTCAGAGACCAATTGTTTCGGAACCCTAAATCAAGCGATAACATGGTTAAAAAAGAAAAGGGCCATGGTAGCTGTTGTGTTTTTGAACGTAGGCATGGCCTCAACCCATTTGGTAAAATAGTGAACCACCATGATAATATACTTATGGTTATCAATAGACGATGGTCGACACTCCATAAAATCAATGACCCATTTGCAGAAAGGACCAGCTGGGTTGACAAGATGGAGCGGAGCTGTTGAGCCCCAAAACTACCTCTCTTCCAAGCATTTCCTTAAACCCTTTCTCTTCTATTTTCCCATGTCATTGCATCCTAAGCTATCAAAAGTTGTTACATGTTGATTTTAGGAGTGTATTTGAGTGATTTTCAAATTATATCATTGTGTGTGCTATTTGATCTAGGTTTTGTTTATCAGCTACGGAATGTAGCCACTTTCCGCAACTAACTGGAAATTTCATAGCTATTTCCATTGTTTTATAGGTTACAGGTGTTAGTAGGAGGAATGAGACACATGGACAGCTCAAGAATTGTCCACACATGGATGAGTTCCTATTTACTTAGCCAGATTCGGAAGGAAAGGCCCCGGTTAAAGGGAGGTCAATAGAGAGTTCTATGCTAACTAGAACTCTGTTCTTGCACATAAAAGAAGCCCAAAGCCATTCCTGAACTCGTGGATCCGTTTTTACCATCTACATGACATCTACATAATGCAATCCAACATCCACCTCACATAGATTTATTGCTCATGGCAACCGAGAGGCTGAATCCTTAGATTTTGACCTCTTCACGTTTCTATCGTCGAAGAAATTCCTCTAAGATACAGTTATCAATTTTCTCTATAAATATAAGCGTTTGCAATGCAAATAGGAAGTTTTTCATATTGTTGTTATAGTGTTATTTTTTTTTTTCTGTAACCGAGAGACATATTACTCTATTTCATAATACAAAACACTGTTTTTCACATGGTTGTTTGAGCATGTTTTGAAGTAACAACGTGCTAGCCTGAAGCTGTGCAGAGGACCCTTGCGTAGCTGAGGTCCTTCCTTTTATTTGTGTATAATTTTTTCATGTATATTTTATCTCATTTGGATTGTATAATTCTCATGTTTTGCTTATGATCTTAATCATTCTAACCTTGTACACGTTTTTCAGCTTGTCACATTTCTTACTAACACTGATAGGTGCACTTCAGAATAGGTCTTAAAGTTCGGTTATGCTCGAGCTTCTTAGTGTAATTTTTTGCATCAAGTGGTGTTATTAAGACTTAATCCCTCTGCTGAACTTTAGTTTTCAATTTCAGTTGTTTATGCTTTTACTTAGTGATATTTTTTATTGTTCTAGATAATCTAGATGTCATTTCTTTCATGCTATATGATGATATTTCCGGAGCCTTTAGCTTAACCCCATTTTAGAAGTTAATTGGCGAAATATTGTGATTATAGATGAAGTAATTGGATTTGCTTCCATTAGTGTGCAATTAGATAATTTATATGTCAATTCTTTCATGCTATATGATGATATTTCTGGAGCCTTTAGCTTAACCCCGTTTTAGACATTAATTGGCGAAATATTGTGATTATAGATGAAGTAATTGAATTTGCTTTCATTAGTGTGCAATTAGATAATTTAGATGTCATTTCTTTCATGCCATATGATGATATTTTCGGATCCTTTAGCATAACCCCATTTTAGAAATTAATTGGCGAAATGTTGTGATTATCGATGAAATCATTGACTAATCATTAGTTTCCAATTTCTTTACTTTTTGGTTTAAGTTGCAGCAGTTTATTACATTTCAATTTTGCAATTAGGATGAATAGTAGAGATAGTTATCTCATTTTTAGTACTTCATTTTTAGTTTGGTTTATATAGCTGCATATTCACACTCTTATTCAAGTTCTGATTTTGTAGACATGTTTTAAGATCTCCTAAGTTAAAAGTTTGTAAATTATCACAAGAAGCAAGAGGATAAGCCTTGTCTTAAACTCTACATCCACACTTAATAGTTAAGAAGTATTCTTGAACTTTTGCTTTAACAACAGATTAGGATTTCCATTGCATTAAACCACTTTAGGAGACCAAGAGAACAAAACCCCAAAACAAGATAAAACTAAAAACAGTGAGGTAAGAAAAGGGTTGTCTAACGGATACAATGCACTAGACTTCATCAGTTTATGACTCCCAGATTGATAACCTATGTAGCAATTTAGGACACACTAAATTGACTAAACATTTTGGCGCCATTGTTGGGGAAGTGTAACTAGGTAGCCTATCCCTTACATTAAAAAAAAAATGGAAAATTAATAATTTCTTGAGTATGCTCTCCTCTTGCACCTAGTGTGATCTAGAGGATCAGAAAAAGAATTATTAACCCAATTAAAATTACCAAAAACAAAAAAAAATGACATGCATAGAGAAAGAGATTCTAGGGGAAGGTTTATAGCTATGGGCAAAAGTTCAATTTTTACAAATCCAACTACTTCAAGGAATAGACAAGATACACCTCCATCCCAGACTCACACTCCCAACCTTAGGATTCCTAGAATTCAAGGGGCAGCAACTGAATTAGAAGATTCTCCCATTCCATCTACTAAATATAACCTAGGAGAATAACCCTTCTTCACCTCCATAGGGGAGCCTATTGCAGTTAAAGAAGTAGAATTACCTAGAGAAGAAGAGGAGGTAGAAACTCTCTCTCATTAGCCATTAATAGAAGAACTAGAAGATTTTGAGGAAACTATCATGGCAAAAGAAGAGCAAGATGGAGAATTTTCACTATTTGGAGGAAGGGGTAGAGGCAAAGGTAGAGGAAATAATGGAGGAGGTAGAGGTAACAATGGAGGAAGTAGAGGAAATAAGGAAGGAGATAACTCATTTGGATTCCCTATAGTAGATGAGGAAACCCATACAACAATAAAAAAAATTTCACCATCCGTCCTCCCAAACTTTTATGGATTGCGAAGTGAGGATCCTGAAACATTTCTATTTGAGTTTGAAGTCTTATGCCAAACCTATGACTATCTAGAAGACTCTCAAAAACTCAAATTGTTCCCTTCAACATTAAAAGGGGCTACTCTGAAATGGTTTATGGGATTAGTCACTCAATCTATTAGGACTTGGAATGATATGAGTCAGGCATTTTTGGATAGATACTTGGATTATTGTATGCCTACCAATCATAAGGATGAGGTATTCAAAATGATGCAAAAAGAAGATGAGAACTTAGAGGATTTGCTTGAGGGGTTTCAATACAACTTAAAGAGAGAAAAAATGAACAATTTAGATGAGGAAACCTTGAAAGCCCTTTTAGTGAAAGCCATTAGAGATGAATGGATAGATATTTTAAACATGATGGGCAAGGGAGACATCTTTGAACTTCCATTAAGTGACATAGCAGAACTATGTGTCCATCTGTCAACAGGAAAATCTAAAACTGGAAAAGGGCCTAGAGATCCTTCTCTTATTAGAGCAAACAAATTTGCAATTGGGACAGTAAGTAGGGTAGAAATTGGCAATATGCTTGATGAATTCAAAACTAACATTCTAGGGAGCCTTAGTGACCATCTAGACAACCTCAAAATTCAAAACAAGCAGAAAACAAAAGCTGATGCCTTAGCCATATTTTGCCCAAAATGTAGAAAGAAACATGCTCTAAGAGAATGTCCCTTAGATGCAAAAGTTGTTGAAACATGTATGGTTTGTTCGGAAAGTCATGAGACCAAGGATTGTCCTTCAATCCCAGGTCTTAAAGAGATCTTTAAGGAGGAAGTAGTTCCAAATTCTGTAGAACCTCTTTGTTTTGTTTCAAGAAGACCTTGGCAAGGGCAACAAAATCAAAGATTTAACAATCCAATGAATTTTCAGTCCTCATCAAATTGGAATTCTTGGCAACAACCTTGGCCTCAACGTCAAAATCAGTATCAATCTCAATCATGGGTACAAGGGGTACGAAAACCTTATTGGAGATTTGCTCAATATTATCAATATCCTTCATCTTATCAGAGCGATCCTCCCCCACAAAACCAACAACAAAGTCCACAACCACAACTTCCAAATCAAAGCCCTCACCTTTCATTACCATTTCCACAACAACAACCTCCTCAACAAAATCAAAATCCTCAACTCTTGCTTCCATTTCAACAGAAGCCAAATCAACTACCAGCCCAACCATTACCAAATCCCAACAAAAAAAACCCTCAGAATGCTTACATGGTAGAAGGGCAACCATTTCCTACCTACATGATTGTTCCTCTAGATCTTAATGATGTTCAACTTAGATCTGGTAGGATTTTAGAAAAGGAAAAACCTTCTATAGATATTCAAGAGCAAGATGCTTCTAAGGAGGATTATCTGAAAGTCAATAAAAGTTTTGAAGAAGCATCCCTTCAAAACCAAACCATTCAAAAAGAAGAAAAAAAAAAGAGTCAATCCACACAACTCCTATAGTTGAGCAACCTGTATCTACATCCACACTTCCTTTTCCTGAGAGATTACAAATTGACAAGGGGGTGGAAAAACAAATCTTGTTTCCTGACTATGATTTCCTAGATGAATTAAAGAATGTATGTATCAAGATTCCCTTGCTACAAGCCATTAGAGAAATTACTATTCTAAAACAATAAAGGAGTTGAGTATCAAAAGACCAGTAGGAAACCAAGAGACACAAAAAGAATCCACCTTGTAGGAAAAATAGTAGATATCATGATGGGAAAGATTACCATGTAGAAATATGTGGATCCAGGAAGTCCAATTGTCAAGAAACACACAAATGGAATGGAAATTCCAAAAAAGTTGATTGACTTAGGGGCTGCTATAAACATTATGAGTAGACAGACTATGGAACATCTTAAACTTCCTAAAATTCTTTTCACACCTACCTTACTGCAACTTTCATATAGATCAGTAATCAAACCAGATGGTGTAATAGAAGATATTTCAGTCTCCTTGGATTCTTGGGAATATCCGGTGGATTTCATGATTTTGACTCCCAAGAATAATCTAGGAGGACACCCACCCATCTTAGGAAGACCTTGGCTAGCCACAGCTGATGCTTTTATTAGTTTTAGATCTGGTGACATGTACATTTCTGATGGTAGTTCAACAAATAAATTTACTTTGTATCCTCCAACAAATGCAATTACAGAAGTAGAAGACAATGAATGGGTTGATGATGAAGATACTATACAACCTATCTTTACTCTCTCTGAAGTTAGTGAGGATAGTCAAATCTTGAACACATTAGAAAATTTTGAAACATCTTTAGAATATGATCACACACAATTTCAATTAGATTTTGATATTGAATATTTGTCATCCAGACAAATGTCTCTCTACTCTATGGAAGAGTTTGGCAGTTCTACAATTGAAATTTTTCCAAGTAGAACATTGAATATCAACAAAAAGTTTGGAAAGTTACAACAAGAAGAGCTAACCAAAATGTTACAAAAACATTCTGTTGCATTTGCATGGGAGTATATTGATATGAAAGGTATTGAACCTAAGACTTGCATCCATGATATCTATATTGAGGAAAATAGTAGACCAATTAGACAACCTTAGAGAAGGATGAATCCAAATCTTAGGGAGATTGTGAAAGAAGAGCTCCAAAAATTACTCAATGTAAACTTCACTTACCCAATATCAGATAGCCAATGGGTTTCTCCCTTGGTGACAGTGCCCAAAAAGAATGGTAAATGGAGGGTGTGCATTAATTATAGGGAATTGAATAAAGCAATCTTGAAGGATCACTTTCCTTTTCCCTTTATAGAACAAGTATTAGATACATTTGCAGGCAAAAAGTACTTTTCATTTTTGGATGGTTGTAGTGGTTATAATCAAATTCAGGTAGCACCTAAAGACCAGGATAAAACCACATTTACTTGTACATGGGAAACTTTTTCTTCCTGAGTAGTTCCTTTGGATTATGTAATGCACCTGCAACATTCCAAAGAGTATTACTAGGAATTTTTTCTGATCTAATCCATGATTGTGTAGCGGTATATATGGATGATTTTATAATCTATGGTAATACATTTGAAGAAGCCTCGGAAAATTTTGAAAAATTCCTTAAAATATGTAAAGAAACAAACCTTTCATTAAGCCATGAAAAATTCTTTATGATGTTTATTGAAGGTATTGTTTTGGGACTTCACATTTCAGGGGATGGGATTAAAGTAGACAAATCCAAAGTTGAAGTCATCTCCAAGTTACCTATTCCAAATTGTAAAAAAGATGTTAGAAGTTTTATAGGATTTACTGGATATTATAGAAGATTTATAGAAAAATTTACCAAAATAGCATCTCCACTCTTCAAACTACTTACAAAAGATTGTGAATTCAAGTGGAATCCTGATTGCCAATCAACATTTGAAGCCTTGAAAACAAGAATATCTGAAGCACCTATCTGAAGAGGACTGAATTGGAAAATTCCTTTCCATATTTGTACCGATGCTTCAGATATAGCTCTAGGAGCTGTATTGGGACAAAAATGACTTGATTCGTTATGCCATTTACTATACAAGTAAAAATTTGAATCCCACTGAGTTAAATTATACTGTGACTGAAAAAGAGTTCTTAGTTCTTGTTCATGTAATTAATAAGTTCAAGCATTATATAACAGGCTATGAAACTTTTATTCATACTTATCATTCTACAATTAAATATTTGATGAACAAACCTATTACTAATGGCAGAGTTACAAGATGGCTCCTACTTTTACAGGAATTCAATATTATCGTGTTAGATAGACCTAGGAAACAAAACACAGTTGCTAATTTCTTGTCTAGGATTCAAAATATCAAAGAAGACTCTCCTGTAGAGGATAAGTTTCCTGATGAATACTTATTTGCAGTAACTACTAAAACTCCTTGGTTTGCAGATATGGCTAACTATTTGGTTATAGGGAAGCTACCTCCACATTTATTTCCTAAAGAAAGGAGAAATATTATTTAGGATAGTTCAAGGTATTCATGGATTTCTAACAAATTGTATAAAACAAGGCCAAACTTTGTAATCGAAAGATGTATCAGGGAAGATGAAATGCCTTATATTCTCAAAACATGTCATGATGAACCGTGTGGTGGACACTTTGCTGACAAGAGGACAGCTTATAAAATCCTTTCTTTAGGATATTTTTGGCCATCCCTCTTCAAATATGCAAAACAATATGTCAAAAGGTGTGACAGCTGCCAAAGGGTAGGGAAACTTACCCCCTCAAATGAGATGCCATTACAAGCTCAAGTACTCATGGAACCCTTTGAAAAATGGGCTTTATACTTTATTGGACCTATTAATCCTCCATCCAAGCAAAAAAAATATATATTGGTATGTACTGATTATGTCACTAAATGGATAGAAGCCAAAGCATTATTTTCTACTAATGAAAATACAATAGTTAATTTTCTTTGTGAGGATATTTTTACTTGCTTTGGTGTTCCAATTGGAAATTGTGACAGATCAGGGAACTCAATTCACATCCAAAATAATGGAGAAGCTTATGGAAGAGTACAAGGTCAAGCATAGGAAATCCACTCCTTATCATTCGCGAGCAAATGGTCAAGTGGAGTCTACAAATAAAGTAATTGAAGGAATCATTACCAACAATGTGCATCTAAAATAGAAGAGATTGGGCAGAAAGGCTTCCTGAAGCCTTATGGGCCTATGGAACTACATGGAGGAACACAATGGGACACACTCCTTATGAACTTGTTTATGGGAAGGAAGTTCTGCTCCCCATTGAGTTCCAAGTTAAAACCTTCAAGATGGCAGTTCAGTTGGGAATGGATCTATCAGAAGCTCAAAAGCATAGACTGGAGCAATTGAATGAACTAGATGAGATCAGACAAGAAGCAGTTCAAAGAACTGATCTAGTTCAGTAGCAGAGAGCTAAGTGGCATGACAAATACATCAAGGGCAAAAGGTTTCAAGAAGGATATTGGGCATTGCTATTTGATCCAAAGTTCAAAGATTTTCAAGGTAAATTTCAGACTCATTGGCTTGGGCCATATGAGATTGAAAACGTTTTTAGTAATGGAGCAATAAGAATCAAAACAATTGATGAGCACCAATCTCCTCTCCTTGTGAATGGTCATAGATTGAAGATCTATCAGAAGCCAATCTCAAAGGAGGAGTTTATCAAAATATTTCAAGGTAACTTTGCAATGAGGCTGGTGAAGAAGAATCATTCTTCTCCACCAGCCTAGTCCTTTTCTTTTTCATCATCATCTAAAAAAAATAAAATAATATGTATAAGTTTGAAAACCAATCACTGATTGGAATTCTTATACAGAAAATACAGGGCGAAAATCAGAAGATTCTGATGCCCTATATTTTCCAAAAAAATCTCTCATTTCACTCATAGTTTGTTTCATTCCATTTCATTTCATTACGCTCCATCTCGCCACCACATACCATTAATAAAAGTTCTTTTAGTTTTCTTCATATTAAATTTTCCATGTATCATCCATACAGTCATTTTTCATTTCCATTCATTCGCCAAGTCATATGTTATCCACAATGTCATTTTCCGCAACTGTTTTTCAATTCCGCAGCTGAATTCTGATTCTGCAGCTGAATTTTGATTCCACAGCTGAATTCTGATTCCACAGATAATCCTGTTACTCTACAGTGAGAGTCAAAGTGATTAGCCAAAAAAAATAATAAAAGAAAGATGTAGGTATGGAAGGATAATATCTTTGAAGACATCAACACCTAAAAATCACCTACAAAGACAGACAATCAAAAGTTAGCAAAAAGAAAAGAGATATAATTCTAAGGTATGGACAAAACCATTTCAAATAACATTTGAAATGCATAATTCATATAGTTTGTAAAATCACAACTCCTTAACGTGTAATGATTTAACTTGATGGTTGCCTTAACTCAACCATATCCTTCGCATTAATTCTAACGGGCTCATAATCTATTCTCAATTTTAACTCGTACTTAGTCGTACACCCTGATTACATTTGTTAAAATGGCTAATTATGTAGACATGAGCTGATTGAATACAGCTCTCTTCCACCGATGTTCCACTTCACAACCTTCTTATGAACTCAAAATCATAAAATCCGTTCAGTCTCACAAATTTTCACAAGTGACACTCTGCCTCCATGCTTGCACACCAGGTTTTTACAGTCTTCATGTCATTATTTGTTTATAAATATTTCTACTCTGTAAACCCTCTTTCATTTCATGCTCAGTACTCTCCCCATTTTGTAACCACCGATTTTCTCCATGGCCCTCTTCTATTTTCTGCTCACATAACCGTTATGCTTTTGTAAAACTATCATTTACAGAGGTGTTTTCATAGTGAAAAGGAAGAATGGGCCTTATAGTGAGAACAGAGCCGAAGGAGTTAAATTCATGGAAGGATACCCACAGCTTAAGAGCAATTAAAGAAGGTAGGATGGTTGTAGTTCATTAAGAAGTTCAAGAGTCATCACTAGGAGGTTACAAAAGCGTTTGCAAGATATTTCAATGGTGCAGAAGTTGAAATTGGAGACATAAAATTTCCAGTGACAAAATCATCAATTGCAGCAGCCACAGAGCTTCCACAAGAAGGAGAGAGATTTTTTAAGAGCAAGGACTTCGATGAAAAGGTCTAGAGGGTCATTCTTCATAATCCAGGTATGGACATATCAATCTTTAAACGAGGATTTCCTACCTCAGCCTTAAAAGATAAGTGGAGTAGTCTACTACTGATCATTCAGAAATTCATTACATGCGAAGGTAGGTATGGCTCCATGTATATGTATCATATCAAATTATTAATGAATTTCTTGGAGAATGAAACTATCAACCTCCCTTACTTCTTGTTGAATAGTTTGAGAAAAATGTCTACTACAGTGCAAAAGAATATAGATGATGTGGAACCTCATCTCTACCATCATGGCCTTATCAAGATCTTGGTTGAAAATCATTTGAAAGAGAGGGAAGATACATGGGAAAAATTCCTAGTAAGGAACTTCTTCCAAGACCCTTCTGAAGTGCTTGAGGGGAGTTCAACAAAGAGAAGTAGGAGGAAAATAACAACTTTAACAATCCAAGATACTCCTACTAGTGTGACCAAAAGAAAACAATGAAGAATAATTGCCTTTTGAAACATTGACTAAAATTAGGAAACAAGAAAAACAGAAAGGAAAGAGGAAAATTGAAGACATTTACCAGACTCTTGAGCCTTCTTCATAGGAAGAGAAAGTTGTTTCTGAAAGATTAGTTCATCTTAAATAATAGTCAACTAAAGAGAAACAAAAAGGAAAGGAGAAACAGATCATAGAAAAGGGAGACATAAGCTCACAAGGTCTAAGAAGAAGCTCTAGATTAAAGGGCAAGATGAAGACAACACAAATCAAAGGAGCTCAATTCATAGACTTGGGAGGTGAAACTCCAGACCAGTCACCAGAAAAAACTCCACCTAATCAAAGTCCATAGTATTCTCCTTCTCCTCAGTTATATTTTGAAACTAGTCCAAGGAAAACAAAACCAGAAATTGATCAATCCCAGTAGCAGATTTATGATTTCATTGAATCATTGGAACAACAGAAAACTACAACAGAACAAGGAACTTCATCCAATCAACTAGGTACAACTCAGGAAACTTTTATTCAATCATTAAAACAAGAAATTTATCATCTGGAAGTCTTAGACAGACATGTCCAAAGGGAGAATGAAACCTTAAAGGAGAAAAGAAAATTGGACAAAGTTATCCATGACATTACCATGTTGCATTTAGGATTATGGCACAAGAAAAATAGAAAAATGAAGAAGAAGAATAGGAGGTTGAGTAGAGCCCTCATCAAAGTCAAGTACATATGTCTTATGATGAAGCCTAGAATGATAGTGACAGTAAGAAATAAGAAGAAGAGGTTGGATGTCTTAGCAGAAGTTTCAGAGCAGATGCATTGAAGGGAGGATTGTTACAATTTTGGTTGCATGAGGACATGCAACATCTTCACAGTGGGGGTACGTTGAGCCCCAAAACTACCTCTCTTCCAAGAATTTTCTTAAACCCTTTATCTTCTATTTTCCAATGTCAGTGCATCCTAAGCTATTAAAAGTTGTTACATGTTGATTTCAGGAGTGTATTTGAGTGATTTTCAAATTATATCATTGTGTGTGCTATTTGATCTAGGTTTTGTTTACCAGCTACGGAATGTAGCCACTTTCCACAGCTAACTGGCAATTCCGCAACCATTTCCATTGTTTTATAGGTTACGAGTGTCAGTAGGAGGAATGAAACACATGGGCAGTTCAGGAATTGTCCACACATGGATGAGGTCCTATTTACTTAGCCAAATTCAGAAGGAAAGGTCCCCATCAAAGGGAGGTTAATGGAGAGTTCTATGCCAACTAGAACTCTGTTGCTGCACACAAAAGAAGCCCGAAGCCGTTCCTGAACTTGTGGATCCATTTTTTCCACCTACATGCCACCTACATAATGCAATCCAACATCCACCTCGCATAGATTTACTGCTCATGGCAACCAAGAGGCTGAATCCTCGTATTTTGACATGTTCACATGTCTATCATTGAAGAAATTCCTCTTAGATACAGTTATCCATTTCTCTATAAATATAAGCATTTGCAACGCAAATAGGACGTTCTTAATATTGTTGTTATAGTTTTATTTTGCTGTTCTGTAACTGAGAGACATATTACTCTGTTTCATAATACAAAATTCTATTTTTCACATGGTTGTTTGAGCATGTTGTGAAGTAACACCATGCTAGTCTGAAGCTGTCTAGAGGGCCCCTGTGTAGCTGAGGTCCTTCCTTTTGTTTGTGTATAAGTTTTTCATGTATATTTTCTCTCATTTGGATTGTATATTTCTCATGTTTTGCTTCTAATCTTAACCATTCTAACCTTGTACATGTTTTTGCAGCTTGTCACATTTCTTACTAACACTGATAGGTGCACTTCAGAATAGGTCTTTAAGTTTGGTTATGTTCAAGATTTTTAGTGTAATTTTTTGCATCAAGTGGTGTTATTGGACTTACTCCCTATGCTAAACTTTAGTTTTCAATTTCAGTTGTTTATGCTTTTACTTAGTGAGATTTGTTTACTGTTCTAGATAATCTAGATGTCATTTATTTCATGCTATATGATGATATTTCCGGAGCCTTTAGTTTAACCCCATTTTATAAGTTAATTGGCGAAATCTTGTGATTATAGATGAAGTAATTGGCTTTGCTTTCATTAGTGTGCAATTAGATAATCTAGATTTTAGTTCTTTCATTCTATATGATGATATTTCTGAATCCTTTAGCTTAACCCCGTTTTAGAAGTTAATTGGCGAAATATTGTGATTATAGATGAAGTAATTGGCTTTGCTTTCATTAGTGTGCAATTAGATAATTTATATGTCATTTCTTTCATGCCATATGATGATATTTCTGGAGCCTTTAGCTTAACCCCGTTTTAGAAGTTAATTGGCAAAATGTTTTGATTATGGATGAAATCATTGACTAATCATTAGTTTCCAATTTCTTTACTTTTTGGTTTAAGTTGCATCAATTTATTAGATTTCAATTTTGCAATTAGGATGAATAGTAGAGATAGTAATCTCATTTTCAGTACTTCATTTTTCGTTTGGTTTATATAGCTGCATATTCACACTCTCATTCAAGTTCTGATTTTGTAGACAGCATGTTTTAAGATCTCCTAAGTTCAAATTTTGGAAATTATCACAAGAGGCAAGAGGATAAGCCTTGTCTTCAACTCTACATCCACACTTGATCTTTAAGAAGTATTCTTGAAAATTTTCTTTATCAGCAGATTAGGTTTTCCATTGCATTAAACCACTTTAGGTGACCAACAGAACAAAACCCCAAAACAAGAAAAAAATTGAAAACAGTGAGGTAAGACAAGGTTTGTCTAGCACATACAGTGCACTACACTTCATCAGTTTATGACTCTTTGATTGATAACTTATGTAGCAATTTGGGACACACTAAATTGACTAAACAGGAGCTGGTGGGGCTCTTGCCTTTGGGGCAAAATGTTGGCAATTGGTGCAGTGTTTTACTACCTTAATGCAATCACTGAAGTGAGAAGGCCAAAAGTAACCAGTGCACATGATTTTCTGGGAAGTGGCCATACTAGAGAGGTGACCACCACAAGCGCCATTGTGACAGGCATTGAGCACTTGCTTTGCTTCAGGATGGGGGAGACAACGACGAAGGATAGTATCAACACCGAGATGATAAAGATCATCACCAATGAGAACGTAGAGATGGGCCTAGTATCAAATTTGTCGTCGATCATCATGAATGAGATGGGGGGAAGATTCCGGGTTCAAAAATATGTGAGAATATCCCTGCATCAAGGATCATCCAAAGTGATAATGAACAAATGTTCATCCGGGAGATCATCATTAATTGGCAGATCACATGCACCAGTGGGAAATTCAGAAATGGATTCGGCAAGGGCCAAACTTTTCTTACTCTTAGGTGTAAAAAACTCAAGATCGAACTCCTGGAGGATAACGATCCAACGAGCATACTTCCCATTAATGATCTATCTACTCAATAGAAAAGTCATGGGGTTGGAGTTTGTCACAACCCTCGTGGTATGCGTAAGGATATAATGATGAAGCATCTAGAT
Organism: Pinus taeda; assembly: GCA_000404065.3. Lineage (NCBI taxonomy): Eukaryota > Viridiplantae > Streptophyta > Pinopsida > Pinales > Pinaceae > Pinus > Pinus taeda. The sequence continues at coordinate 50,617 of APFE030784802.1, read as the reverse complement.
CAAGAACACGATAGCCAGCGCCAGCTTCTGTTCATGAGAGTAGTTCACAGGGGGAGCTAGGAGATTCTTACTGACATAGTAGATAATGTGTTCATTCTAATTTTTATCTTCTTGAATAAGGACCCCAGCTATTGAATAGGAGTAAGCTGAAATGTACAGGATGAAATCCCTCATGAAGTCAGGGGGACTAATCAAGGGAGCAGAAGTGAGAGCACACTTCAAGGCATCAAAAGACTATTTAATGTAATCATCCCAAACAAATGGAATGGTAAAGCGAAGGAGCCTAAGAAACCCATGCGTGGTGGTCACATAGTCAAGGAAGAACCTGCGAAGGAAGTTGGCTTTGCCTTGGAGGTTTTGGAATTGGTGCAAGGTATGAGGAGGTGGTAACTCAAGAATGGATTGAACTATAAGGGGGTGAAGTGTGATACCATCTTTAGACATAATGCAGCCTAATAGACAGCTAATAGGAATACAAAATACACATTTCAGGGGATTAAGGAAAATATTATACTTGTGACATCAAAGGAAAATGGTCCGCAAATCATGAATATTTTAGGCCCGAGACCTAGAGCGAGAAGTAAGATTATCAAGGTAAGAAAGGAAAGACGAACCAAGTCATGAAATCAGTATCACATGGCCCACTGAAATGTGGCTCCTACATTCTTCAAACTCAATGGCATGACCCTATATGCAAAGGTTCCCCACAGACTAATGAACGTAGTTTTTAACTAAGCAGCATGTCGAATACTGATCTGGTTGTACTCAGAGAATCCATCCATAAAGGATAGAAACTCCTTCCCCACATAGTCATGAATGATCTGATCAATAAAGGGTGTGGGAAATTTGTCTTTGGGACAACATTTGTTTAGGTCGTGAAAATGCCTGCAAACAAGAATGGTGCCTTGTTTCTTGAGGACGCAAACCGGGTTGGATACCCATGTGGTATACTCAATGGGATAGATGAAACCAGCTTGCTTGAGCTTGTCAATCTCAGCTTTGATGGCCTCACGACGAGAAGGGTGAATGGGTCTCAAATTCTAACAAATAGGAGTGGCATTGAGCCATGTGCCAATATGCTGTTCAACGATGGTAATCAAGTCCAGGAATCACTCAGTAAGACCAGGTGAAAACATCATATTATTATTTGAAGAGCTTGGTGTAAGCCTTAATTTCTTCCAGGGTGCACTGTTCCCCCAAGGTAATGTTTTCTTCGATCCCTGGTTTATCAGAAATGTTGATTTTGATAGTAGGAGAGATGGTGGCCATATTCCCTTCTTCAAAAGAGTTTGGTGCAGGGATGGGATTTCTAAACCAATCGACTTCACCATGAATGAAGTCTTTAGATTCCATAACATATTGGTCGTGATACTACTACAACAGGAAGTACGCTTGATGGTGCATATCATCCTAAGGGTAATCAGCAGTAGACATGGTTTCCATGATGTCCTCATCAGAATGGAAGATGGGTGGATGAGAGGAAGATTGACTATATGATGCTGCGATAGTACCTTGTGCATCATCTTGATAAAGAAGGTTCACATATGCATCATCTGAGGTGGTAGATGACAAGCTAGTAGATGGAAGATCTACTAATGTTGAGACCTGGTTTCTGACGAGGGAGGTTCGACAAAAGTGCACGTGGGAACCTCAGAGAGGTTTTCCTACGAGGATCTCAAGGATGACGACAGGTAAAGGATATGGACCGTGGAGTCCATCATCTTGACATCGAGGGGAGGGATCATGATGGTGGGACCAAAGTCCCCCTATTCTGGTGTACTATTGGTACCAAAATCCATAGGTAGAGGATTAGATAATCCACTACAAGTGGCCTTGAAGTCGCGAAGCACATGTAGTCAATCGTGAAATTCATCGAGACGAGGGAAACAATGGGAATAGTGGCTATAATGATTGCATAAAGCACACAAGTGATTTGTATGAAATGCTTTAAGTTTCTTGGTTGAATTAGGTAAGGTAACTTGTACGTCAGGTATGGTATATTTGAGAAACGTTTCACCAAAAAAGTGTTTGAGGCGAGGAAGTTTAGGACAGGTATTGGTGGCATGCCCAACAACATCACACAAAGCACATAGAGGTGTCAAATTTAGAGGCTTGGGAGCTAGAGATGCTTGGGGAGCCTTGTCCTTAGGTTCCTTATTCTTGGCTTGCCCGCCCTGTCTAGATTCTTACGCAACAAGAGTGGGTTCCTGTTGAGGTTGAGGTGGAACTGGAGCAGTAGCAGGGGTCAGAGGGACTGGTTGAACCTAGGTCAAAGCATGATATGGTTTGAGCTAACCAAGCAGAGTGCTCGCTGGAGGATCAATGTACCAGAATTGGATCCCCATAGGGAGACTCAACGAAGCCATGACAGGGATAGAAAAGATTCCAGGAGGAGGAAACAAGAAGGGTATTTATCTTTCAAGATAATGTCCCAGCAGAATGGTTCCTGGATAGTTAAGACCTAGAGTAAGAGTTCCTAGTGGGAACAAAGGAGAGGCACCCATAAAAGGAGGAGGTCTTGGAGGGGTAGATCCCAATGGCTCGGCTGAAAACAACAATAGGGTGATGTGGAACTGACTATTTACCAGAGGTACCAGACTACTTTTGAGAAGCTCATGACACTTGTAACATGCAAATAATCAATCAGTTGGGCTCAAAGATGGAAGGGGGAGGACCAGGGAAAGCAACCCACAAGGTTGAATCTTTGTAGACTCTAGGTAAAACACCGGTGAGAGGGGTGGTAATCTACTTTCAGACATCGATGAGATAATGGACTCAGGGGAGGTCAAGGATGATGACTCGTAGTACATCAAATGATCGACAATGAAGATCTTCCCTTCATGGGGGAACAACATCTTGTGGAAAACTGCAGACGCAACGACTGACATGGCATAAGTGTAACTATGACCCAATAGAATGTTGTAATCTAGAGGGGCGTCGATAACCTCAATGTATATAGAAACAATCTTGCCCCCAAGAGTCAATGGACAATTGCGATACATGCCAAGAGGCTAGGAGAGGTGATCGTCCCAAGCACACAAAGTGATGGTGAATGGGGACAGTTCAGGTAACTTGAGTTGCTTACAAACAGTAGCGGACGTCACACAGGTGGATGCACCTTCATCAATAATGCATCGGGAGATGATGGCATTATAGACTCGAGCTGGTATCTGGAAAGCAACAGATGATGGTAATGGAGGATGTTCTGATGCATCAACAAGAAATACAATCAAGTGACCATCTGAAGGATCTATTGCACCTAAAGAAGTTAGTAGAAATTTATTCTAAGATGGGCATGACTGGAGGACCTACAACGTGGACATGGTTGCAGGTGATTGCACCAAGTTGTGTACTATACTGTACTTGTGGGAAGCTTGGTTGGTAGCCACATTATGATGCAATGGCCCTTTGGATCTTGGGAATTGACTCAACCTTGGGCTAAGGGATCTATAAAGGACCATTTTATGTTGTAAGAGACTTAGTAGATTCTTTGGTTTTGGGCTTGGTTGTAGACGAAGTCGATGGCTTGTCATATTGACGCAACTGATTTTGCAGGTTGACATCAAAGGTACTGACCCCATTAGAATTAATAATTAGAATCTAGTAGTCACTAGGACCAAAAGGTTGGGGAGGGTGGGCTACTTGACCTTGCTGAGATTGAGTAGCAAAAAATCCTTGCTGAGGGAAAGGATTCGTAAGCATGACTGGTTGAGATAGCGCAGGATTTTGAGGCAGTTTCTGCATGGGTGGTTGACTTCTAGTAGTTGCTTGGGCTTCACACATTTGGCGCATATGAGTTAAGAGGGGACACTCATGGGTATAATGGCCATGTACACCACAACATGCACAAGGCTTGTTCATATGAACAAACTTGTTCTGCTTGGGTTGGTTCCCCTATTGCTGGTTGTTGGTGTTAGGCTAGTTCCCCTGGGGTTGATTAGGTTGATTACCCTAGTTACCCTTCCCCTTATTCTTTTTCTTCAAAATTTGGGGATTGGTCACAATCTGCTACACATATACTTAACCCTGAGGGGGAAGTGGCTACTAGGGCTGAGGATGCATGGGAGGATGTGATGCTAATGCCTGAGGGGCTGGAGCGGGCGGCAGTGCATAGGTGTAAGATGGTGAAGGGGAAATGCTTTGGTAGATAGGTTGAACACTAGCTATCCCTGACATTGACATGGTTTGGTTAATGCATATGATGTTCTTTTTCCTAAATACACGTTGCTGGCAGGAGGGGGATAAGTGTTGTAGGAATGGTGCCTCCTTGTGGATAGTCATAACTCTACTAAGTATACAATGAAGGATGTGAAATAGCTCAAACGATATCGTTGGTGGCGTGAGATGCCCCCAGTGCATTGGCACCACCAGGATGAGGGAGTTCTAGTACAACAGTGTAGACATAACTAGTTTGAGCATAAATCAAGACATATCTCAGAGTGGTTTGGAGAGCCTCTTCCTATGTCCGAGGAAAGTGAGATGCAACATATTTGGAAATAGGTGCTAAAAGAGTCCTAATAAACAAATTGAGGTAGACACGATCTTCGAAGGAAGGAGCATGACACATGCTCCTCCTTCTATGCCATTCCTGGACATGGTTAGAAAGATGGGTGGCAGAGGACTAACGAAATGTGGTCAATATCTCCCTACCGGTGTCGTATCGAAGAGGTAATTGAAAATATGAAAGGAATGATTTAGCAAGCGTTGCAAAAGTGGAATGAGAAGCAGAGGATTGGTAAATGTACCACTTCGCAGCATCTCTAGTGAGCATGTGTTGGAACAACCAAAGATGAATGGAGTCATTGGTGATGGAATTAGACTAACACCGAATATGGAAGGAGTGGACGTGATTAGTGGGTTCCTCTCCGAAATTACCCTCGAAATTGGGAATGTGTGAGGGAAGCTTAGTCGACATAGCTGGCCAACCAGCATCGTGGTGTATGGGGTTGTTAATCAATTGGCTAAACTCTAGGATACTTAACCCAACCATGAAAGGTATAAAAGGAGCTATCAGGATGGTTCCTGTAACGGTTCCACTAGATGTGACTACTGGGGTAGAACCAGAGACACCACCAGGTTGGTTTCTTGCACCTGCAATGGGTCCTGACATGATGACGATATGCGGTGAAGGAGCCTTGGAATCAGATGAGGAATGAGATGGACCAAAAGAAGAGTCGGTATGGGGACTCGAGGGAGTAATAAGTTGAACCTATGGGGAGGGGTAATACATACAAGTGGAAACTGGGGATGAAGACCTAAAAGTCTTCATGAGAAACACCTTGGTGGTGCAATGGTTGCAAGACATGAGTGACACGAAAAGGGTGAAGGGAGATAAACAAAATGTCTTTGTCTCTATTAGGGAGATAAATTAATTGAGTCTTGCCTTGGCAGTGTTAACCAAGTGCCCTTCACTTAAGTTGTGCTTTTGTGTGCAAATATGTGTCTTTATTAATTAAGCCTAGATCATGTTTGAGAAAGAAAGAAAAAGAAAAAGAAAAATAAAAATATTGGTGAAATATTGTAAATAAACTGAAATTAAAAATAGAAAATAAACAACAAATCAACTATCTAAACCCCACCCAAACTGGGTTTGCAAACACTGTGTTGGTTGGTGGCGAAATCAACTGAAAACACACTAAAATGGCCAAGATATCTAAATGTTAGTGTGACTGGGATCAAATGACACTATGCTGCTAGAAATTGGTGCAACAAAAACAAAAAACCAGTGTGGAAAATCACTACAAAAGATACGACAATGGGTGTGGAACCTAGGGAAAACAGTGGCACCCTAAGGCAAATGAGAAAACAAGGTTCGAGAGGGAACTTTGGATGGAAACAACCTATATTTAAAGATACGAAAGGAAAGGTACAAATCTGAAATGTATGGCTGAAATATCTACAAAAACTCAGACTTCTTATTCAGCTGAACTCCTCCTACAAAGGTGGAAGCATACTAGAAGCCCTAGGAGGCTAAATTCCACTTTGACGAGAAAAACAGAGTAGATCAAGGCCTAAGCAGGTTAAGACCGTGGTCAACCAACCCAATAGAGTGCTCTAGGAAAAACCCATAAAATGATCAGAAAAAGTCCTAGAAAACCCTAAAATCACAGGTACTCACCTATTTTAGGGGAGATCACACTTTTGGGGCTAGGAAGTGTGTTATGGACCTCTAGATCGTAGGGTTGGGGCTAAAAAAGTGCAATTTCTGCTCCTCAGTTCTTAGGCAACAAGTTTCAGAAAAAGTTATTGTCTCTATTGTGGTTAGTTTCTGTCACCTGTGGAAATAACCAGAAAACTTTCAAAAGTTACAAATTTGATTGATCTAGGGTTAGAAAGCTAGTAAAAAACATTAAGACACTGGAAAAAGAAAACCCTAAGCTGAAAACTAAAGGTCACCCAAGTTTTTGAATCAGAATTAAAAACGCAGTGGAGTCGCCATCTGTTGTATGGTATTCTTATCGAGAGTGTATGAAAAGAAACCAATTTAGATTGTGGTTGGAAAATAGCCTTAATAGTAATAATAGTTGTTAAACAGTGTGGATCTGCAACAAATGATAGAAACAAAACCTGCCAAAGTCCTGATCTATACAACATAAATAGTTAAACAACAAGATGAAATAAAGAATTAAGCGTAAATAACTCCAATAACTCAATGGAAACCAGATATAAAGAATATATTTTATTATATGACACCTGTGAAGGGAACAAATGATGATACTAGTCCCCCTCTATGGGATGGGTTCTTGGCTATTCTCAATGTCTTCAACTTTGTAGAGTATCTCTTCTCTACAATGTGCAAACCCAACAAAATTGATGTAGAGCTCAAATGGGAACTCAAGAATGAAAAAAAATGGAAAGCGATAGTGATAATAATTAGAGCTGCAAGAGTGAATGCAACAAAGAAAATGATCAAAAGTGAAGAATGGATGTAAAACCTTCCAATTTATAACAAAATATTAGGTTATTCTCGAATAATGGAAAATAATAAAATATTATTAACCAAATTCTAGAATTAACCATTTGGAATATTTTATTATATTTGGTTGGAGGGAAAAAGTATTTAAATTGGTTAAATACTTTTATTTAAAAATAATAAATAAATAAATGATTTATTATCATCTCAAGGAATATGGTTAAGGAATAACAAACAAATAATGATTTGTTTAAGTATTCCTAGAGGATTTAGTCAAACTTGACAAGGAATAATAAAGATGGTTATGACTAGATGATTAATTTTTGGTGATAATAAAGATGGTTAACCAAAAGCTGCATTGAAGGCCTTTTCCACCTTCGATATATGTCTTAAATGCCTACATGAGCCCGCCCTCCTCACAACCTGCCTCAAGCATGTGAGGTGGGGTGGGTGTGCTTCCTAATTCCATCACCATAATGAACCCGCAGGTGATATGTGATCCAAGTCACACCCATGATTGGGTATATATATATATATATATTGGTAAGACTACATCTTCATCATGTCCAAGTTCTCACCCCGATCAGGGGGATAGCACAAGATTTGAACCGAAGACTTTCGATTCAGTGAGACTTCATTTCCACCACCATTGCCAATTAAGCTACCCCAAGCTGACCTCCAAGTCGTTTGGTTAAATCCATTAACTATAATGTATTTTGAAGAGGAATAGTCGATCTTAATTTTTGATGTGATGAATTGGGCTGATGTAGAATATTATAAATAATAAAATAAGTTTGAGCCCACTTTTAAATAGGAATTTAGGAAGATTATAACATTTCTAGCAATAAAAATATACAGGGTATGCATTTTGAAGAGATTTATAATATTTTGTTAAGTAAGAATAATAAAGCTCTCTCATCGACAAACTAATACCCAAAAGGCCCAAACCCATTTGAGTTTAAATCGAGTATGAATGTATTGAACAACTCATATCCTTGGTACCCACATATTGGATATTTCCATATCCAATTACAAAATAGTTTTGTTTTCTAATTAAACTAATAAATAGACCCATTTTATAAAAAAATAGATTTGTATTCAACATACAAACACTAAAGAAATTGCAAAAAGTCTCAAAATCAAATGGAAAACCCCTATTTCACCTAGATAAACAACAAAAAGAAGTTAATTTTTTAATATAAAATACCAATGGACCATGGTGTGGACATGTTTTGTAAGTATCAACTTTTAAGATTTAGCCTTATGTATTTAGTCTTTACATTTAAGTGTGTACAATGAAAGATTGCATGGTGGGAGTGAAGACAAAGACAATATTTTCTAATAGGTCCAAGGACTCACTATGGATGAATCTATGCTTATTTTGAAGTCTTAGTATTATTGGTGCATTCTACACTTATTTTGGAATCTCAACCAACAAGATCAATAAATTCTATTTTTTGCGATTTTATTTGGAATTAATCACACACACACACACACACACACACACACACACACACACGTGTGTGTGTGTGTGTGTGTGTAAATTTTAAAGTCACCCATGAAATTGACAATTTGAAAAATTAGATAACTGTCATCATTATGTGTAGATTTTAAAATGGTCAATATTTGATAGCTAAATAAGGAAAATACGTGTAAACACACATCAAATTTAACCTTAGAGGGAAGATCAAGGTAGGGCCAACATGGTTCTTGTCCGAACGTTGCACTACTCTAGGTGCCACTTGACATAATATGAAAGGCCACATGTCAAAAAAGATATAAGAGATGAAAACCTTGGACTTTTGAGGGCCTTGTCTTGGTGTCTGGAACTTGATTTTGATAAAACAAATATCTCTTTGGAAAGCTTTTGATGAGTTGATTGTGAATGTAGTCTTAGAATTTGAGTCTAGAGTTAAGCTAATAAAGAGAAAAATTTCTAACCCCTATTTCCTTAAGGTCACTTAGGAGGTTGAGTATGTTACACTTGTGCCTTTCTGATGTAAGCCCAGATCAAGCCCCCTCTTGAAAACAACACTTGGCTAGTATAAAAGGTCAAGTTGCTCCATACATGTTCTATTTGAAGATATTGGATAGATTAGATTGGAATTGCAAAATCAACTTGCCAAATTTGAGAACACAAAGCTAGAAAAAGAGAGATGTTTGTAGCCTTATAAATTATGTATTTTGTTGATAATACCACTAGTTTAAAACCTTGATATATATCATATATGTATGTGCGATAAACAAACTTTTCCCTTTTTTTAATTAAAATAAAAACATTTCACATTTTTTTTAAAAGTAAATCTAATTTTTGAACTTTATCTTACTCCAAATTGACCTTGACTTGATCTTTGAATCTGAGACACGATTTAGAGGAACTAAGGAACTTATCTTTTAAAGAGTCTGGGGGAGAGAGAGAGGTATAAAAGAGGATCTCATGGGGGATGCGCTACATTTGAAGCCATTGAAGTTGCAATAACTTAACATTGGGACTGATGAAAATCTAAAAATTACTTCTATTGGTGATTATTGGGATGAGGAGACTAGTAAGGAAGTTTTTGATCTGTTGAAGGAGTATGAGGATTTATTTCATTCATCAGTCTCAGAGCTTAATGGGATTAAAGGAGATTTGGGGTGGATGAAAATAGTTTTGAAGATTGATGCAAATTTGATTAAACAATGACCATACAGATTAAATCCACAAGTTAAAGAGAAGGTAAAGAATGAGACTAATAAGATGCTGGATGTGGGACTTATATTTCCAGTTTTTGAAGTAGAATAGATAAGTCCCATTGTAATCCAGGATAAGAAAAATTCATAGGATATTAGAGTTTGTTTGGATTATAGAAGTCTTAACAATGCTTGTGTCCATGATCCATTATGTACTCTTTTCAACGATGAAGTGTTGTAAAATGTTGCAGGTAATTAAGATTACTCCTTCATTGATGGCTATTTGGTTATCACCAAGTTAAAATTTCAAAAGAAGATATGAATAAAACTACCTTCACGACTAAGTGGGAATCTTATATTGATAATGTCATGTCATTTTTCCTAAAGAATTCTCCTGCTATGTTTTTGCAAATTGTGATTGCTGCATTTTGAGACTATATTCATAAGTTTCTTAAGGTGTATATGGATGAATGGATGGTGTATAGTTTATTGAAGAACCATTCTAGTGTTCTCAGGGTGATTTTTGATCGTTGTAGGCAATTACATATCTCCTTGAAATTAAAGAAGTGAATTTTTGTTGTCCCTTTCGGAACATTGCTTGGACATATAGTTTGTAAGGATTGAATCTGTGTAGATCCTGCCAAGGTTGTAGTGATATTTAATATTCCACCACCAAAAAGTGTTAACTAGTTAAGATAAAATTTGGGGCATATAGGATACTATCGCAAGTTCATTCGTAATTACACTTTGATTACTGTACCGTTGGAGAAATTGCTGAAAACGTTTGAGCATTTTGTTTGGACTACTGAATGTAATGATTCATTCGATACATTGAAGGAGAAGTTTGCAAGTGTGCTAATTTTGGTTTATCCTAACTGGAATAAGAAATTCCATGTTCATATAGATGCATCAGGTATTTCTTTGGGATCTATTTTAATGCATCCCAAGGAAGGTAATTTGGATCATCCCATTTATTTCACTAGTAGAAAACTTTATATGTGGAAAATAATTATACAACTACTGAATAGGAAGCCCTTTCTACGGTGTATTCATTATAGAAGTTCAAGCATTACCTTTTGGGTGGTCCTTTCAAATTATAGATCATTACGCTTTGAAGTAATTAGTTACAAACCTGTCTTAGAAAGGAGGATATGCTTATGGCTCTTGTTGTTTCAAGAATTTTCATTTGAATTCATTGTCAAGCTAGGATGCTCGAATGTGGGTTAGGATTATCTGTCTCAACTGGAGTCAGGTGAATCTAGTGGATCAGTTGATGACCAACTACCTGATGCAGATTGATTTAAGATTGAAGCAATACCAATTTATTCGGAGGATATTGTGTTGTTTCTAGCAATTAGTAAGTGCCCTGATACTTACTCAGTGACTCAAAAGAAGCATATGGTTGTCCACATTGTCGATTATCAATTTATTGCAAACCAGTTGAATAAAATGGGACTTGATCAAATTTTGCGGTAGTGTATTTTGCACCATCGAAGGGATAACATTTTGTGGGAATGTCATTCGAGGGTTGCGGGAGGTAATGTTGGAGAAATATCAACTTCTCGAAAAGTCTTGTAGGTTGGCTTGTGGCGGCCGACGTTATTTAATGATGCTAAAGATTATGCTAAGAAGTGTGATGTTTTTCAAAGGGTTAGTCAACCATCTCATTGAGGTAGACTTCCTCTCAATCTAGTCGGAGAACTTGAAGCATTTGAAAAATGGGTAGTTAATTTTGGGGGGCATATTAACCCACCTGCACAACACTCTTATGTTAGGTACATCATCACCACAATAGATTATCTAACGCACTAGGATGAAGCTACTCCTATTAAGAATTACATTGTTGATACTGCTAGTACATGGTTCATATTTGAAAATATCATCACCAAGTTTGGCTATCCTAGAACTCTTACCAGTGACCAAGGCTCACATTTTATTAATGAACTAATTAGCTCACTGATACAAAATTTCACGATTCAACACCATAAAAGTAGTTCTTATCACCCACAAGTGAATGGAACTGTCAAGGCCTTCAATAAAATCATTGAAAAGGGTCTCTCTAATTTTTTTCTATGAATTGGGATGATTGGGATGAGCGGGTTCCAATGACTCTATGGACCTATCACACTTTGGTCAAATGATTGCAAAAATATACATCGTCCCAAATTCTGTGTAGACAAAAAGTAGTGGTTTCAACTAAGTTTATAGTTCCAAATATTTTCATTTCTCAAGCCACTAGGATTTTCGATGATGAATCTCTTGTAGAGTGACTACAAGTGCTGTGGCAACTTGATGAATAACGATTCCTTACAAAATTCCATCATACTGTTAGAAAATAAAGGAAAAAATCTTGGCATGATAGATACATTAAGAAGAAGTCCTTTTTAGTTGGTGATAAGGTATTTATTTACGAGAGTAAATATATTAAGCATCCAGGTAAATTACAAATGCATTGGCTTGGCCCATTCTATTTTGTGGAGATTCGAGACTCTGGAGTTGTCAAGCTTTCTTAATTGCATCATATCCTCTTTCCTGGTTGGGTGAATGGCACACACCTAAAGCCTTACTATAACTCATGAACTTATTTTGATTTTTCTCACTCTTTGCAAAGGGAGTAATAGTTGGTCTTAGAGCTAACTTAGTTGCATTATTTTTGTTAAGATTTTGTTATTTTAGTTGGTCTCATGTTTAGTTGCATCAATACTTTAGTCTAATTTTAGTTGCAACCCACTGCAACACCTTGTGGTCGGAGAGGTGTTAGTGTGTTTGTCGTGTCAAATCATCAATCATAAGTATATGTATTTTCTGTCATTAAGTCTATTAACTCCTGTAATGATTGTTTCTTCATCTATTAATATCTCACATCTTTCTGTATATAATTCAATTATTATCCCAATTATGTGAATCCTTGGTTTAAATTTTCCAGTCAAGTCGAGACATTTTAAATTAGAATTTTTGTGTGTATTCATATTTTCAATGATTTGGTTAGTATTGTATTTATTGGGTCACCGTTCAATCACTTCGAAATTCTGCCATGTGTTCTATATAACCTTTGCCACTTGTCATTTAGGTCTCATTGTACTTGTGTATTCGTAGAGTCTTCCACCCTGGCTCCCTTGTCTTCTACGTTTATGTCTCCATCTCGCTGTCAACCTTTGGTCCCAATTTGTGTATAACCATTAATCATTCTTGATGGTTCACCCTTCCAAACTTACAGTTCCTTCATTTCCTATCAATGCTCGTATCCACCCCACCAATGATCTTATTGGAAAATATGAGAAAGCGTCCCTAGTTGACAATGATTTTTTTGACAATGTTATTTTTCCTTCCTTGAAGTTTGATGTGTTTATGGAACCAAATGTGTGACCAAGTGCTTGAGATTCTCATAATATTAAAGTGGACTTATGACCCCTGAAACAATCTACTCTGGCGATATTGTGGGACCTTCCTATTTTTGACACCACCGATGAGGTTATGCACTGCATGAAATTCCTAATTAGCAGACATCATGGGGGTTCTCTATGGTTGGATAAGGAGCACCCAATTCATGTTGATGATATCCACAGTTTGACAAGGTTATTACTCTATGGCCTAGATGTGTCTATGACTTTACAAAGTGTTTCCAAGTGCGACAAGAAGAAAAGAGATGATAACCTATATCAGAAGTATGGCACCCATTGTAAGGGTCAGGGGGTGGTGATTTATTCAATAAATGATGGTCATATCAGTTTTTGTTTTCATATCATTGTCGGTAAAATCATGCAAAACTATACTAAAGGAGAATTCTCATTGGACACCATCTCTGTCACAGAAGCCTGCAATGAGCGTGAGCCGTTAAATTGGTGCAGTTTTTTGTTGAATGTGCTTTTTGAGGCTTGTGAAGATATTTACAAGAACACTACCTGTTTTATTTTTGGCTACCTAGTTATCCCTCTTGCAATGATGAAGTGGTGTTCTCTAGAAGGTAGAGATCATGCTAATGTAGTAGATGATGAACCCTTAGCTTACACCTATGCTACATGGAGAATTGTCACAAATTCAACTAACGGGGAGTTCAATGAACAAACATATGAGAAATGGTATAACAAGATGGTCAAGGTCATAAGTAGTGTGTCCAGGGTGTTGATCCCTCTTCCGGACAAATATGATCATTATACATGGTTTGGTGCCAGCCATAGTAACACATGTGTTTGGCCACATATCGTGAATCTAACAACCTTTTCTATGAGGAAATTTCCTTTTTACATGACTAAAACTACATTCCATACAAAGGAAATTTCATGGCAAGGAATTCAAGGTATGCAACAAGATGGTGAAAGGTTCTATTCTTTGGAAGGAATGCAGCCACACAATTTTGGAGATGACACTCTATCATCTTCTAAGAAATATTCAACATATTTTGAACATGAACTTCAGCCGCTAATGAAGAAGGTTTAAAAGTGAATCTCTTCTGCCCTTAATACTATTATTAAGGTTGGTTCCATGGTAAATTATACTACCTCTGTTTGTTTTGTATTTAGTGTGCCTCAAAATAATATTGCTACTATTTCTTTTGCTCCGCCCACCATTGCAGAAACCCTTCCTATTTTCACTAACCCAGCTACACTCTTCACTAGACTTCGCTATTAAAATACAAAGCCTCAATATCCTGGCCTAATTGATCTTACTCACGAATGTGCTATTGATATTAGTGAAGCAATCCAAAAAACTGAGGAGAAACAACCCCTATTTCCCGCTCATTCTCATCCATCTTTGTTCAAAACTGCTTCTTCATTTGAGACTATTTCTAACCACCCTGTTCTTGGTACAACCCTTGGTGATACTACCATTATAGAGATCGAGTTTGTTTTGGTGAATCATATCATTTTTTATGAAGCCTCCACCCCAATATAGTCTCAAGTGTAATAAATTATCACTCCACTGGTTTCCTCTTCAGTCTCTCCTTGCAGGAGGGCTCTGCTTTGCTACACGAGGCCGAAATACACAGAGCATAAAATTGTTTTTATCATATCTTGAAAGTACATCCATTTGCTAATTTGTTTCATATGGAGATGCATATGGATGATGGTAACATGCTCTACCAATTTTAGCATATTCCAGTGCACACTTTTCTAGAAATCAACCTCCATAACCTACTACCATTTTAAAATTTTCTCGAGATTCGTGCATCCATCGACCAAGATGTTTTATGGGGAGGTGCATAAGGATGATGGCAACATACTAAAAACATTTCAAGTCAATACATACTACTGTTTGAGAGATATGGATAAAACAATTCTACTACAGGAGGTTGTCCTAAAATGCTACAGGAGGGACCATAATTGCTACAGGAGGTAGATCCGATTCAAGAAAGAGGAAAAAATTTAATGTATTCTTTAAGAAATGTTTATATAGGTCCACCATAGCCTCATCATTAATTTTTGACACCACTTCACCTCTTCTCCACTCTCATTTTCATCCCTGTCTATGAAAAATATCCATTTTCATACCTTCTTTCATTACTTTCACCACAACCAAGGTTTTTGATCCTTGTCCATATATTGATAATGAATTATCATTGTTTTTGGAAACATTATATGAAGGATATTGTTGTCATGGAAGGGTTTCTATAACTGCTACAAGGAAAACTACATTCATGTAGTAGTTTGCAATTACCTTACAAAACCACAATTGATAGAACTAGAATGAAGAACCAATAATATTGAATACAGTGGAGAGTCATTTCCTCAATTTTGGGTAGCTACAGAACCTCTAGATATTTTTGTGAGATCACTATTCATTTCTAACAACAACCTATGATCCATGGTGGCACCTATATTTTGATCACATGGAACTTCAATCGTCAATGAGAATATTCCATCCAATGAAAAACAATTGAGCAAAATGACATTTGTACCTCAAAGATAATTCCAAAAACTTCATCAATGTTCCAACAGCCTCATGCAAGCATCAAGTAAATCATAAACTACAACACTCACAGCATGAGAATCTCAACAACAACATTTTAACTAGGGATGTGAAGCAAAAAATAAAAAATAAAAACCGAGAAGTCCTCCAGATTCAAGGCTATTAGCAATATGACCTCCAACAAATTATCTCATGCAGCTCTAGGATCATCAATATCAACTTCAAAACACCAAAGACATCTTCAATAGTCATAGCAGTGGCCTCAATATCACCTGCAAAAAAACATCAAGGGTAAGGCTCAGGTATGCAATCCTCTACAAATTTCCTCTGAACTTATTTTAGCTTGAAAAACGTTGCAAGTGTATGAAGGAAAATGTTTTATATATATCCAAAATGAGTAGCTGAGCAACCTTGGCCTTATCTAGAAAACGACTTTACCTTTCCACCAACACACCCACATGTGTGGGAGAGGAACAAGACAAAAGTGAAAAGGACTTGAGAAAGTGGGTTGTAATTATTTAGTAATGACGGAGGACAAGGGGTGTGAAGGTATAAGTGAGAGCCAACTCATTTAATTCAAAGAACTTTGAGTTTATTTTGCATGCAATGGAAAAAATAGAGAAATATTGAAAAAAAAAATGGAAAAAATCAACAAAAAATAAAAATAAAAGACATAAAAGGTGGACCCACCACCTCTTGGCCTACAAATATTAGTTTCTACAGGATTTAGGTTGTGTGCTATAGGAAGGAACAAAAATTCTAAAGGAAGAACAAAGTTTCTACATGAAGGAACATCACTGCTACAGGAAGAACAAATTTGCTATAGGAAGTTAATAAGAGTGTTATAGGAGGGAAAATTTCACCCCAAAGCCTTGGCGAGAAAGGAATTATTCAAAGGAAATGGAAAGAGTGAAAAAAAATATGCTACATGAGAAAACATAGCTACTACGGGAAGAACAAAGCTGTTACATGAAATAAAAAAGTTGCTACATGAAAGAACATAAGTGCTACAGGAGTACCAACAGTACTACATGAGAGATCAGTGATAAAAATTTTGTTACTGGGGTGTTTAACAATGATTAATTAATTGCCAAAAGGTACAAAGAAACACAATAGAGCTGCAAAGGATTTTCTATAGGAAGTTTGGGTTGCATAATGGTAAATTCTCCAAGGGTGAAAGGTATCCAAGTTAGTAGACTAGTCATCACATCATTCCTTTCTTTTGCTTTAGGTTATTCACCATCATTTATCCCTCTATAAAAACAAATATCTCTCTGTTAAGTGTTTTCAATTCCAAAATTTAATGAACAAATGATGGATAGTATGGCGTGTCATGGTCAAGAATCCAAACATTCACTCATGCAATTGAAGTGCTTACCATTTTCTAAAATTACCACCAAATGGGATTATTTGAAAAGGTAAGTGGGTATGATGATGATATTTCACTTGAGTTTGAAGTCAATTTACAAGATCCAAGTGGCCAAGAATATGAACCAAAAACAAGGTGTTTCCCTCAAAAATAGAACCCACCACAGCTGAAGAATCACCTGAGAGAAAAAAGCAACCCCAACCTACATTAGGGCTTCCTTGGGAAATTGAGATAGGGAAAAAAGATGCAGATAAAGAGTAACAAGAAGAACAACATAACGAGCCTCAAATAGACCAAAAAAAAAGCATGAAACACATCATCATACATGAATAACAACAGGGCAAGGAGGATGGGTAGGTTGCTCAGAGGATGAGCAACAATTTCAATAGTGGGGTATGATGGACCTACAAATTAGACAAAAATTAAGGCCCATCTAACCTTTCTTAGGCACATGAAGGCTATATTAAACATCTCCTTCTACACTTAATAATGTTTTTTTAGCTTCAATATGTTCTTAGGAAGGTTTAAAGATGATTGCATATTATGTGCCTACTATTATTTATTTTTGTAGACAATTGTGCAAATATTGGGTAGATTATGAAGATTTGAAGGAAGAGATAATTTAGGGACTTTCTCCCTATTATAGGAGGACAAATATTGGATAATAAATCAATAGGATATTATGAAATTATTGCACAAATTTTGGAGCTCCAATGATTGAGAAAACCTAGGAATGTGTTCCCTGTCATTTAGTGCAAATTCTTATTGTTGGCAATTAGATACACTATTTGAGGGTTTTGGAGGGGAAATCTTCCTCTTTTCAAAGATAATGCTTCCTTTTCATTTTTTATAAGTACCAATTGGAATTTGTCTCTAGGGGATGGTTTTTTTCAGTCTTCTTGTGGGGAAAACTTGTATTTTTGCAGCTCCATTTTCATTTCTAACAGGGATGTAATTAGACTGATTCAAATAATGAATACTGGTGCCATTTTTAGGTTATAAAGGTTGGTATCCTTCATAGGAATATGTGTATCCTTGGGTTTTTCCATGCCAAGAGCCTCAGAGCCCTTTTGTATAATTTACTTTTCTTCTTTTCACTTCTTATTCACATGCATCTCTTGTTCTTGTTTTTCCTATTTCTGCATTTAGTATTGATGATCTCTTGTTGTAGGATTGGGTTAAATGGTTGAAGTGAGTGCTTTTGAAGGATCAAAAGCATTATTTCATCCTTGGAACAGATTTTGAAGGTCATAGTAATCATTGAGCTACTTGGATTAGTTTGCATATTCACAAATATAGAATTTCTCGAAGTCCCTTGTAACAAATAGTAGTAATTTTTTGCTATCTTTTAGAACATGTTAATGAGCTTCATTTGAGTTTATTCCACTTCTATTAGGTCATAAAAACATTCAAGTTAATAAAAAAATTTACCTCATTTCATTTTCACTTGATTAGGTTGGGAATTTGATAGGTTAACTAGCTCACTAGTTCTTGAATTTCCATATTTTATGCAAAGTAATTTTCTACAATTTTTTAGCACATGTGAACCAGGGTATTTTGGAGTGATTGCACATGGAATGGAGACCTAAGAAATCATATTCAATAAAAAAAATTGTCCCATCCCATTTTCATTTGATTTACTTCGTCATTCGATGAGTCATCTTCTCTTGTAGCAAATCTGTAACTTCTTGTAGCAAACCTATAACTTCTTGTAGAAAACTTATAATGCCACTTTCCTTCACTAGTTTTGATCCCCACTGCAACTATGACTTATTCTAGATGAATAATGATCCCCAACTATGATTTTATGACCATGGGAAGCTCCTAAGCCACTCCAACACTTCCTTTTCTTCGCTACAAAACCATAGTAGACTTAGTTTCTTTATCACAAGTATGATGCAAGTAGGTTACTGATTACAAGAAAGTGTGAACAAGGTAGATGGTACATGCAATTCTAATTTGTAGTTTGATGAATTATTCAATATAAAATAACTTTCTTTCTGCAAGTAGATTAATATTTGTCCTTTCATAAATTTATTATTTAGCATTTACAAGTTGAGTAAATACCATTTCCATTTCTTGCAAATAGAGAAACAAATCCATTTTCTCAATTAGTTTAAGCTTTGATTTCATGACATTCACTCCATTACATCAGATCAACAAAATAAGGGCACATTATATGCTACATATATAGTGTCGATACCTATTAAGTTTGTATGAACCTTGTGTTGATAGTTGAATTGAGGCTTTTGTGATCCATGTCAAGATTAAGAGAATTCTTTGGCTAAAATCACATGATAGAATATTTGTCAACGCGTTTCAAACCAACCAGTGTGGTTCATTATCAGGACAAGTTGAAGGATCAAATCTAGAATGCATGTTAAATAGTTAGAGCAGAACTTCCAACAACTATAATTATTGACCAGGTAACGACTATATTGACTACCTAATAGCTATATTAGATGAGGGAACACATAGTTTGACCGGACATAGGGAGAAGGGGGCAAAAGACCAAATTGTAACTTCATTTGAGGTTTTTTATTAAATTAATAATTAGTTAATTTATTAAATAACAAGTATTTATACTATAAACTCTAAGAAATAATATATAAAAAACATATTTTTAAAAAAATAATAATTAATTGTTTATTACCAATTTGTAACTTAGTTTGAGGTTTTTATTTATTATTATTTTTTTTTTTAATTAATAGTTAGTTAATTTAGGGAAGCCATTGAGATCGAAAGGAGGCCAAGCAATCTCAATAGAGATGATGGGTGGAACATCAATAGATGTTGGATCCCGACCCTCACCTCCTAGTCATTTCCCCCGCCCCCCGCTCCCCCCAATTCCTCTTTTTATAGCTTGTTCGAGGTTTTTTTCCCTTGGTTCCTTCCTTCTTTAGCCTCCTACCTTATTTGATTTATCCTTTTAAATTTCTAGATATTTAATTTTATTAGTCACCCTTCCCTTAAGTTAATGCTAAAACTATAATAGATGCATTTCAATAACTAAGTATTACTTCGATATTGATTCCCTATACAATTAATAGTAATAATATTAAGATGATAATAGGGATCTAGTATAAAACCTATTAATAATATCTTTGAATTTATTTAAAATAAGGTTAACACATTAACTTCATTAGATTAATAATATATTAAGGAATAAACTTTTTCTAGCTCGTGAATTACATAAAATAAGTAATAGTATAACTAACCATTTATATAATAATTCAACTTAATTAATATAAGAAAAATAATTTCTTAGATCTTAATTTTTGAAAAACAATTAAATTTAAAATAATTATTATTTTAAAAATATTTTAATATTATTAATCCTTAGTATCTTCTAACTTTGTGATCGGAGAGCCCACAGTGAAAATCATTTTGTTGTCAACGTTTCGAACCCCAACAGGGATCCATCATCAGGACTCTTATTGAATTCTGATAGAAGAAGAGCTCAATTACAAGATATAAATAGCTATGAGGTAGGCTTCTTTGATTAGGGAAAAGGAAGGTCAACTGCTTTTTGTTTAAAGGTCGGCTGTGTAATAAATAATATTCAATTTTCCAATTTTATTTTAATTATAATCATATAATATTTATTTTGATGATAAATTAATACTAATAATTAAAATAAAGTTGAGATTTCTTAGTATATATTTTTTATTAAATTAATAATTACTTCATAATAAATTAATAATTTATATATAATAATTTATAATTATAATAAAGAGTTTCATATAAATTTATTAATAAATGAAAATGAGTCATTTTATGATAATTTCTTAGGAATAATAACAATACTAATATTAAAAATAATCAATAATCCATAAAAGAGGAGTTCCTCTTAGACCTATAGTTAATACCATTGGCTCCCCAACCTACGAACTCACTAAATATGTTTCCAAGATTCTTAGGCCTCTTGTCGAAAACACTGATTCTTTCATTAAAGACTCCCATGACTTCGTGAACCTTATTAGAAATGAGAGGATGAACTAGGATGACATCCTGGTAAGCTTTGACGTAGTATCCTTATTCACCAAGATTCCTCTTGATGAAGCCATTCAGGTTATAAAAGATGTTACTGATCCCCAAACCGCAAGACTAGCTGAGATTTGTTTACAATCAACTGTTTTCACCTTTCAAGGTGAATACTATGAGCAAACATCTAGAGTGGCAATGGGATCACCCCTCTCACCAATTGTGGCCAACCTTTACATGGAATATTTTGAAAAGAAGGCCCTCGAATCTTACCCTCTGAAGCCAGCGTGGTGGAAGCGATTCGTAGATGACACAAACATAAAATGGACTCATGAAAAAACAGAGCTTGATAAGTTCTTTATACACCTTAACTCCATCTCACCTGAAATAAAATTCACCATGGAGAAGGAAGAAAACAAGATGATCCATTTTTTGGATGTTCTTATTATTAGGAAGGATGATGGCTCCTTAGGGCATAAGGTTTTTAGGAAGTCAACCCACACTGAGAGCTACCTCCATGCAGACTCCCACCGTCACCCTTCCCAGAAGTTTGGTATTCTGAACACTCTGGCCATCAGAGCTCTTAGAATCTCTTATTCTAATCATTTAGTCGAAGAAAAGAAGCACTTAGTATCAGTTTTTAATAGTATAGGCTACAAAGAAAAAGAAATTAGAATGGCTATAGAGAGGGCTGAAAGAAGGGTGTTATCTCAGAAACCTAAAGCTCAAGACCAACCTCAGTGCGGGAAGGTGTTTCTACCTTATATTCAAGGGGTAACAGACAAGATTGCAAGAATCCTGAGAAAGAAAGACATAATCACCCAGTTCTCGGCCTCCGGAACGATTAGACAAAGTATGAGGTCTGTCAAGGATAATATTGATAGACACCAACTTAAAGGAGTTTATAAAATAGATTGTTCATGTGGGATTAGTTACATTGGTGAAACAGGTCGTCCCTTGCAAACAAGACTTAAGGAACATGCAGCAGATATTAGGAATGATAGGTCTCGTACTTCGGCCCTCACAAAGCATTCCTCTAAAACTAAGCACCATCCGTGTGTGGAAAACGCCTCAATTATCGCTAGAGAAGAACATCATCAGAAGCGGAAAATTAGAGAGGCTCTTGAGATTTTGAAGCATTCTCATAATCTCAACAGGGATAATGGGATCGAGATCAGTAGTAGCTGGTTGCCCTTAATCAGAAAAATCAGAGAAATCAAAACCTCTAGTGCCTCCTAGGTTTGCCCTCTATTAGGTTTTATCTCCTAGAATTAGTCTCTAGACATTAATAATTAATATATAATAATTTTAACTATGAATTATTGATAATAATGAAGTAGTAAGTAAAAGTTATAATATGATACTATTATTATTAATTATTAATGATGACTATTAAGTGTCATTATCCATATTAAAATTAACTTTTATTATTATTATTTAATAACCATTAACAAATTTAGTTTAAAATTGTATTATAATACTTTTTACTAAGTATTAATTGTTATTTTAAAATTATTACTTAGTATTATTACAATTATTTTTAATTACTAATATTGATTATTATGAACTATTATTATTACCATTAATTCATAAAAGTTAAAAATAA
>APFE030784802.1:0-23370 GCA_000404065.3 Pinus taeda | reverse complement strand
ATTAATAATTAACATAAAATAATTTTAACCTATGAATTATTAATAATAATGAAGTAGTAAGTAAAAGTTATAATATGTACTATTATTATTAATTATTAAATATGACTATTAAGTGTCATTATCCATATTAAAATTAACTTTTATTATTATTATTTAATAACTATTAACAGATTTAGGTTAAAATTGTATTATAATACTTTTTTTACCTAAGTATAATTGTAATTTTAAAATTATTACTTAGTATTATTACAATTATTTTAATTACTAATATGGATTATTATGAATTATTATTATTACCATTAATTCATAAAAGTTAAAAATAAATCCAATTAACCTTAAAATTTTTCTTATTTATATCCAAATTAATAAATAATCTCATCAATATTTAATACAAAATAAATAAATACATTATCTCATTAATACTTAAAATAATAAAAACTCATCCTTATTATAATAATATCTATACTTTATCACAACATAACATAAACATTTATTTAATTATTATTATATTATAAATAACTTTAAATATTACATAATTTATAACATTATAATTATATATTTTAACTTATTAGTATTGTTATTATTCCTGAAAAAATTCATCATAAATTTACTCATTTCACTTTATTGAATAAATTTATATGAAACTTCTACTTATAAATATTACTCTTATTATGAAGTATTATTTAATTATAAATAAAAAATATATTATTAAAAATTTCTCAACTTTATTAATTTATTATAGTATTAATTTATTCATCAAATAAATATTATATGAGTTACAATTAAAATAAAATTGGAAAATTGAATATTATTTATTACACAACTGACCTTTAAACAAAGTAACCGACCTTCCTTTTCCCTGATCAAAGCAACCTACCTCATAGCTATTTATATCTTGTAACTGAGCTCTTCTTCTATCAGAATTCAATAAGAGCCCTGATGATGGATTCCTGTTGGGGTTCGAAACGTTGACAACAAAATGGTTTTCACTGTGGGTTCTCCGGTCACAAAGTTAGAAGATATTAACCATAGAAGTCTTAAATCCATAATCCTTAGTAGTTATATATATATTGTATAAATTTTACTTGTAATTTAATAAATTAACTAACTATTGAAAAAAAAAAAAAAAAACCTCAAACTGAGTTACAATTGGTAATAAAAAATTTAAAATATTATTAATTATTTTAATATTATTAATCCTAGTAGTTATATTTATTGTATAAATTTACTTGTAATTTAATAAATTAACTAACCATTAATTTAATAAAAAACCTCAAATTAAGTTACAATTTGGTCTTTTGCCCCCTTCTCCCTGTGTCCGGTCAAACTAGCCATTCCCTCATATAATATAGCCGTTAGGTAGTCAATCTAGCCGTTTCCTGGTCAATAATTATAGCTATTGGAAGTTCTACTCTAACTATTTAACATGCCTTCTAGATTTGGTCCTTCAACTTGTCCTGATGATGAACCACATTGGTTGGTTCGAAACGTGTCAACAAATATTCTATCATGTGATTTTAGCCGAAGAATTCTCTTAATCCTGTGTTGATAATTAAAGTTGGTAGCCTTGGGGTTGCAACATTCTTGTTGCAACACTGAGGCTCATCACTTTTTGGTGCCATTTCTAGGGAGGTGTCAAAGTATGCATTGTTTTCTTCCCTAGTCAATTCATTTATTTTTACTTTATGAAAAAATTAAAAAAGTGCATTAGCCATCTTTCATTTCAAGAATATAAAATTGCATTGCATTAGAATTCTTACTTAACAAAAAAAAAAAAAAAAAAACCTTCTCCAACACCCCCCCCCCCCATCCCATTTGATTCACGTGGTGCAGTAAAAGTCACATAACCGTCAAATTTTCAGGTAGAAGTAGAGGAAGTGGCAGAGAAGGTAGAAGAAATGGATGGAGATGATGACAATGAAGAATATCCTATTGGATTTCCCAGTCAAGATACTGATATCAATGTGCATATGAAGAACATCCCTCCATCTTTCCTTCCCAACTTCCATGGTATGAGGTCAGAGGATACATAAACCTTTCTCTTTGAATTTGAAATCCTTTGTAGATATTATGGTTACTTACTAAACATTCTAAAGTTGAGATTGTTTCCAGAAACATTGAAGGATAGAGCTCTTAAATAGTTCATGAGTTTAGGGACTAATTCAATAAGATCATGGAATGATATGCAAAAGATATTTCTAGAAAAATATAAAAATCATGATCTTAAAGAAGAAATATTTAGAATTAATAAAAAATAATATGAGAGCCTTGAGGATATAATATAGAGGTTAAAATGTATAATGTTAAGAGGGAAAATTTACATAATCTAGGATTTGACACACTAAAAACCCTCTTACTTAGAACAATTAGGGATGAGTGGATTGATCTCCTTGATCTCATAAGTTGAGGTGATGTATACCAATCATCATTTGAAAAAGTTTGTGAAACATGAAAACACATATTAAGAGGAAGGGAAAGTGTAAGTAAATCAACATGATGATCGGTAAATCAACCTAAACTTGGGAATTTGTTTGATGACTTTAAAACAAAAATTATTAGCAATCCAAGCAAACAGGTAGAAATGTTAAGAATTTGAGGAAAAATAAGATGTCGATATTTGTGTTGTCCATGCAGAATCATATGTTGTTAAATATTTCCCATCATTACCAAGGTTGAAGGAAGTTTACCAAGAGGACAATGGAGCAATTCAATCACCAAAGAAACTATGTTATGTAGCTCCATGAGGACCATGACACCCTAGTCAACCTGGTATGATGCAAGAGCCCAATTCACAATTTCAAGGTTATGCACATCCATCTCAAAGTAATTGGAAAACACCCTTTCCTTGGCAACCTTGACCTTCTCAACCCCAAAACCTATATTGGAAACAAGGCTGGAAAGAACCTTATGAGACAAATCCACAATATCCTCAATATTCTCCTCAATATCCTCCATACCCAACTCCATGTTATCCATACCATCCACCTACACCGCAACCACAACCACAACCACATCCATCTCAAAGTTCCACTCCCACTCAACTACCTATACCACCATTTCTGAACCCACACAAGTAAGTAGCTCAACCCACTTACAATGCTGAGGTACAACACTTTCGAACATATCCTCTTGATCTCAATGGTATTCATCTTAGCTCAGGAAGAGTATTGCAAAAAATATATTCTCTTGATGTCATTGAAGGACAACATGAAGAAAAATAAGATTCAAACGAGAAGACCAAAGAATCATGGGTTCCACTTAATGAATAGTAGACATCATAATCAGAGATTGATAAAGTTTCATGTTTACCATCAGAACCTCCAGGCGTTCAAGAGAATAATTTTTAAAAAGAGGAATATTTTAATGTCATGGTAGAAGAATACATGTAGAATATCCATATGAGCAAGTGAACCAAGGGAATCAAAGCTATATTGAGGCTTATTTCCAGAAAATCAACAAGGTGAAGCATCACTCTCTTCTTCAACTATGCTTGATATTGTGAAAGTTGAAGAATTTGGTCTCTAAAATTTAGGTACATGTCATAGAATATATTTCAAGCCTACACACTAGTTTATGTGTCATTTTAATGTGCGCATGGTTCCATTAGAAGTATTATTATACTTGAAAGAGATTTGGTTTTTTCAAGTAGAGTAGGATAGAAAAAATAAATAAAATATTAGGTGAAAACCTCATTTGAGGCACTTGAGATTCACTCATTCATTGAAAACCTCCATGAGGCGATTAATGGGTTGGAAAAAAGAGAAAAACAGAGAAAATAAATTATCCTAGGTGAAAACCTCCTTTGGGGAGCCTAGGAAAACCTACTAGTTGAAAACCTCATTGAGGTAGCTAGTAGGCCTAAAAGAAAAATGAGAAAAATGAAAATAAAAAAATTCTTTGCTCCATGTATCTCTCTCTGATGAATGTAGGTGCTCTCCAACTTTTGCAAGCAACAAGAACACTTTAGTACCAAAAGGAAAAAAATGATCAAAAATATAGTCAAAGGATGTCAAACTTGGGCATTCTCCTCTTTTGCCCAGATGCTCCAACAAGACCAAGGCCATGACAATCCATCACCTTCATCTATTTCCACCATCCACCCATCATTCCCAATCTTTTCCCATTCATTTTCCTTGTTGTCCTAAAATGCTACATGAGGGCTCCGTTTTGCTACACGAGACTAAAATGCACAGAGCAGAAAATTATTTTTATCATATCTTGAAAACCATTCCTCCATTTTCCGAGTTGTTTCATATCGAGATGCATATGGATGATGGTAACGTGATCAAGCAATTTCAACAAATTATAGTGCACACTTTTCTAGAAATCGACCTCCATCACCTACAACCATTTTTTTAAATATTCACGAGATTCATGCATCCATTGACCAATATGCTTTATGGGGAGGTGCATAAAGATGATGGAAACATTCTCAAAAAATTTCAAGTCAATATATTCTACTATTTGAGAGATATGGATAAAACAATTCTTCTATAGGAGGCTTCCCTAAAATGCTACATGAGGGAACAGAATTGCTACAGGAGGCAGATCTGATTGGAGAAAGAGGCCAAAAGGTGTTGTATTTTTTAAGAAATGTTGAGATAGGTCCACCATAGCCTCATCATTAATTTTCAACACCACTTGACCTCTTCTCCACTCCCATTTTCTTCCTTGACCATGAAAAATATCACCCCTTCTTTCATTACTTTCACCACAACCAAGGTTTTTGATCCTTGTCCATAGATTGATCATGAATACCAGTGTTTTGGGAAACATTATTTGAAGGATATTGTGGTCATAGAAGGGTTTCTATAACTACTATAGGGAGGACTACATTCTTATAGCAGTTTGTAGTTACCTTATAAAACCACAATTGATAGCACTAGAATGAAGAATCAATAATATTTAAGACACTGGAGAGTCATTTCCTCAATTTTGGGAAACTACAGAACCTCTATAGATTGTTGCAAGGTCACTATTCATCTCCAACAACAACCTCTGATCCATGGTGGCACCTATATTTTGATTACATGGAACATCAATCAACAATGAGTAGATTCCATCCAATGAAAAACAATTGATGAAAATGGGATTTTGTACTTCAAATATAATTCCAACAACTTCATCAATGTTCCAATAGCCTCATGCAAGCATGAAGTCAATCATAAACTACAACACTCACATCATGAGCATTGCAGGAACAACATTTTAACCAAGGATGTGAAGCAGCAACAACAATGACAAAAAAAACCGAGAAGACCTCCAGATTCAAAACTATTAGCAGTAGGACCTCCAACAAATTATCACACGTAGCTCGAGGATCATCAACAGCAGCTTGAGAACCACCAAAGGAAAATTCAATAGTCATATCGACAACCTCAATATCACTTGCTAAAACACATCAAGGGTAAGGCTCAGGTATGCAATCCTCTAAAAATTTCCTATGAAGTTATTTTAGCTTAAAAAATGTTGCAAGTGTATGAAGGAAAAGGCTTTTTATATATCCAAATGAGTAGCTGAGAAACCTTGGCCTTATCTAGCAGACAACTTTACCTTTCCACCAACACACCCACATGTGTGGGAGAGGAACAACACAAAAGTGAAGAGGACTTGAGAAAGTTGGTTGTAATCATTTAGTAGTGATGGAAGACAAAGAGTGTGGAGGTATAAGTGAGGGCCAAATCAGTTAACTCAAATAACTTTGAGTAAATTATTTTGCATGCAATGAAAAAATAGAGAAAATTTGAAAAAAGGAAAAAAATATGGAAAATATCAACAAAAAATAAAAATAAAACAAATAAAAGGTGGACCCACCACCTCTTGGCATGCAAATATTAGTTTCTGCAGGATTAAGGTTGTGTGCTATAGGAAGGAACAAAACTGCTATAGGATGAACAAATTTTCTACAAGAAGGAACATCACTGCTACAGGAAGAACAAATTTTCTACAAGAAGTTAATAAGAGTGCTATAGGAAGGAAAATTTCACCCTAAAGCCTTAGGGAGCAAGGAAATACTCAAATAAAATGGCAAGGGTGCAAACAAAGATGCTACAGGAGAAAACATAGTTGCTAAAGGAAGTCACAAAGTTGCTACAATAAGTAACAAAGTTGCTACAAGAAAGAACATAAGTGCTACACGAGTACCAATAGTACTACACAAGAGCTCCTTGATAAAAAAAATTGTTACCGGGGTGATGGAAAATGATTAATTAATTTCCAAAAGGTACAAAGAAACACAATAGAGTTGTAAAGGATTTGTTGCAAGAAGTTTCAGTTGCATAATGGTAAATGCTCCAAGGGTGAAAGGTATCCAAGTTAGTAGATTGGTCATCACATCATTCCTTTCTTTTGCTTTAGGTTATTCACCATCCTTTATCCCTATATAAGAATAAATATCTCTATGTTAAGTGTTTTCAATTCCATAATTTAATGAGCAAATGATGGATTATATAGCGTGTCATGGCAAAGAATCAAAAAATTCACTCCTACAATTGAAGTGCTTACCATTTTCTAAAATTGCCACCATATGGGATTCTTTGAAAAGGTAAGGGGGTATGATGATGAGATTGTACTTGAGTTTGTAGTCAATTTACAAGATCCAAGTAGCTAAGAATATGAACCAAAAATCAAGGCGTTGCCCTAAAAAATAGAACTCATCACAGTTGAAGAATCACTTGAGAGAAAGAAGCAACCTCAACCTACATTAGGGCTTCCTTGGGAAATTGAGATAGGGAAAAACTTTGCAGATAAAAGAGTAACAAGAAGAACAACATAAAGAACATCAAATAGACCAACAAAAAATTCATGAAACATGTCAGCATACATGGAGAACAAAAGGGCAAGGAGGATGGATATGTTGCTCAGAGGATGAGCAACGGTTTTAGTACTGGGGTATGATGGGCGTCCAAATTAGGCAAAAATTATGGCCCATCTAACCTTTCTTAGGAAAATGAATTCTATATTAAACCTCTCCTTCTACACTTAGTAATTTTTTTTAGCTTCAATATGTTCTTAGGAAGGTTTATAGATGATTGCATATTATGTGCCTAATATTATTTATTTTTGTAGAAAATTGTGAGAATATTGGGAAAATTATGAAGATTTGGAGTGATTCCACTTGGAATGGAGACCTAAGACATTCTAATCAATAAAAAAAATTGTCCCATCCCATTTTTATTTGATTTACTTGGTCATTTGGTGAGTCAGCTTCTCCTATAGAAAATCTATAACTTCCTGTAGAAAACCTGCAACTTCATGTAGCAAACCTATAACTTCTTGTAGCAAACTTATAACACCAATTTCCTTCATTAGTTTTGATCCCCACTACAACTATGACTTATTATATATGAAAAATGACCCCCATATATGATTTTATGATATGGGGAAGCTCCTAAGCCACTCCAACCCTTCCTTTTATTCACTACAATAACATAGTAGACTTAGTTTCTTTATCATAAGTATGATGCAATTACTTATTTACAAGCAAGTGTGAACTATGTAGATGGTACATGTAATTATGATTGGTAGTTTTATGAATTATTCAAGATAAAATAGATTTCTTTTTGCAAGTAGATTAACCTTTGTCCTTTCATAATTTGATTAGTTAGCATTTACAAGTCTAGCCATAATCATTTCCATTTCTTGCAAATAAAGTAACAATTCCATTTTTTTAATTAGTTTTGGATTTGACTTCATGACATTCACTCCATTTCATCAGATCAAAAAAAGGAGGACACATTGTATGTTGCACATATAGTGTCGATACCTCTTAATTTGTATGAACCCCAGATTGATAATTAAAGTTGGTAGCCTTACGAGTTGCAGCATTCTTGTTGCAATACTAAGGCTCATCAATGAGAATGGGCTCATGAGCATTCTCCATACTGAGAATTAAATTCTCAGTCCACCTACACACTCCAATGAGACACTCCATGATTATTCATGGTTCACAAAGCTAGATAGTATTTTAGGATGGATTTTCTGCACTTCATTTAATAGTTTGGACATTTATGTGGTGTAATTTTTGGGATTAAGAGATTGGAAATTCCACAGTTTGCATTTTTATGTCTATGTTTCGAGCCTAGAACAAGACTCATCTTCAGGACTGAATCTACAAAGAAGAGAAAAATGGAAGCTATAAATATGAGATGCAACACTTCAAGGGTGGGGAGCCAACCAACTCAAGGAAAAGAATCACTTTTTCCTTTAATTAGATTTTTTCATCTTTTATTTTTAATAATGGATATATTTTACACTTAATTATATTTTCATTTTATTAATAGTAAATATTTTAGACTTTAGATATGTTAGAGAGTAGTATAATTATTCTTTTTTATTATTATTTCGATTTATGATTTTTAACTATTTTTTAGTATCGCTAATATTTAATATAATCTTATGAACCTATTTAATATAATCTTATTTATTATACTTATACTAAAAATGATTTAATAATAAAATTTCTTTTTAAATTTTTATAATATGGGTATTCTTAACCTTTTTTAGGTGTAGATAAATTTATTTTCGCACTTATTCAATAATTTCATTTTAATAAAATTTAATCTTTTTTGAGTTTTGGTTTCGAATAGAGGAGCCGTATTAATTTATCATTTTATTATATTTTTTTTTTTTTTTAATTAAACCTATGTTTAGATTATTGTTAATATATTTTAATATAAATCTTATGATACCTAATTTAAAAATCATGTTATTAGTTTATATAAGCAATATTAACTATGAATATGATATTAATAATTATTAATATTATTATTAGGAATAAGAGAGGGGTAGGGGTGGGGTAACAAAGGTTTGGGCCAAAGAAGGGAGGGACCAAAAGGGGCAGGGATATAGGAGAGATTGGGAGGAGCACAACGTAGAGATGAGGGGTTGATAAAAAATGGCAAGGATGATAGGAAAGGGAAAACATTTTATTCCTTGGTATTGTGGGGAGAAAGGAAATCCATTTTCTGCTAACTTCTAAGCCTTCATCCTTATTGAGGTTGTGAGGATGCTTGATGATTTCAAGGGCCTCCCACACTTTACATTTAAAATGATCTTTCTCACTGGAAATGACCTTTGTGTCTTAAAGGTAGATATGGTGGTTGTTCTTGCCTGCATGCTCTGCTAAATTTGAAGATCAAGTTCTTTCATTTTAGATATCTGCACAATGCTCTTTAAGAATGATCTTGACATACCTACCTGTTTCTCCAATATAGTATTCTCCACAAGAACAATTGATCATATAAACACCTTTTTGCTGGAGGTGATCCGAGTTATCCTTTACAAATTTCATCCTTTGTTTAATAGTCATCATGGCTTTGAATGAAGTTCTGATATCTTTCTTCAAGAGAACTTTGGCCAATTTTTCAATGGCTCCACGTATATATAGAAGGTATGCATTAGTAGTTGGGGGATTTTTAGATTTTTCCTTTCTGCTTCCAGATCTGTATTTCTGTATAGCTTTGATGATGTCTTTATTATTATATCCTAAGCTTGTAAATACTTTTCTTAAGTATGAAATCTCCTCTTCGGTGTGAATCTCATCGATATTCTGCAGGCTTTAGTAAAAAGGGTTTGAAGAACACCCATCTTTTGAGTCAGGTGGTGGTGTGAATCTATATGAAGGTAATTATCCTCTTCAACCTCCATTGTAAACTTTATGTCATCAGATATGCTACTAAGATGGTTCAAAAAGTTTTTAAGTTCATCATCCCCATGAGGCTAGTTAACGCTGGTGTCATCCACAAACCTGATCCAAAACTTAGGTTTTAATGGGTAGGTGTAAATATATTTCTTTTCACATTTTTCCATGAAGAGATTGGCTACAATAGGTGATATAGGTGATCCCATATCAAATCGAAATGTTTTCTCAAAGATTTCACCTTGGAAGGTGAAGAAAGTAGAATGAAGACAGATTTCAGCCAGCTTTGCAGTTTGGGGATCTGCCACTTCTTTTACCACTTGGACTGCTTCATTTAAGGGAATATTGGTGAAGATATGCACAACATCAAAAATAAAAAATTTGTCATTGGGATCCATCTTAACTTGTTTAATGAATTCAACATACTAGCTAGAGTCATTAATGAAAGAGCTGACTTTACCAACTAGAGGGGCTAAGGTGTTGGCGACATGCTTTGCTAATTGTATGTGGGTGCTCCGATAGTATTGACTATAGGTCTGATGGGGACATCAATTTTATGAATTTTTTGGGCCCCGTAAATACGAGGAGTAATTTCACTATCAGGTGTAAGGTGCTTTTTCAGTTTATCATCTTAATCTCTTTAATGGATTTTTTGACATGTCTTGCAATTTTAGAGATGGGGTTTTCCTCAAGTTTCTTATAGATGCCGATGTTATATTGGTGGTATTTCATTTTGTGTATGTATTCTTCATGATTCATCACCAATGTGGTGCCCCGTTTTTCAGCCTTTAGAATGACAATGTCATTATTATTCCTTAGGCTTTTTATAGCTTTAAGTTGCTCTTGGTTTAAATTTCTCTTAGGAGGTATAGATTTCCTTAGGATGATGGCACATTCTTGCCTAACAAGCTACTTATATTTATCATTAAGAGCTTTGATTCCATCTTCAAGACTAGAAATGATTTCTTCGTTAGGGATTTGGTTGGGGGCTAGAGAAAATTTGAGTCCTTTTTCAAGGACCTTAACTTCTTCCTTATTTAATTTATAAGAGGAAATATTAATTACTTTTTTATTGTTAATAGAATTATTGTGATATTTGTTATCTATTTTATTATCTAATATATTTGTTTTATTGTCTAAATTATCAAATAGATTATTGGCTATAGTATCTAATTTAATTGTATTACTATCTAACTTACTATTTAGTTTATTAGATATAATGGTTTTATTATTTAATTTATTGGTATTACTATCTAATTTATTATTTAATTTGATGAATCCATTTTTTATTATATTGTTTGACTTCACAATGTTATTGGACTACAAAATCTTACCTCCATTACGGTTGATGTTGGAAGCCTCTATCAAATTACCAGTTTCCTGCAGAGTTGCTCCAATCTTGTTGTGGTATAATGTTTCAGTGTCTCTTCGCATGATGGGTCTAGGTTGTGTCCTATCATTCTTCCTAAGAGTTTCTTCCGAGCGCAATCGCTGACTTCAACTGCCCTGTCCTCTGGTTTATGCTAATTACTGCATTGTACTTGCCTGCTACTTTCTCTTGCTGCATCCTTTCGCCATACCTGTGTTTTCGTCTTCTCAAGCTTCCTATTCTATCTCAATCGAGTTGCGTGTCATTCATTTCCATCTTTGAGAGCTGCTGAAGCATCAATGACTATCCATAGATCTTTTCGGGTGATTACTTCTAGTTTTAAATGAATTTTAAAGGCTGATGAAGATAATCAAGCCAACGAAAATCTGATTCTGCATATTTCAAGGTGAATTAGAGACTTGCTGAGTCGGTCGAAGGCTTTGTGATTTTACTAGCTATGCAGCCTGTGCCTAACACAGGCAAAGGATGGAGTCAAATTGGGATCGTGACAATGCTTGAGGAAGGGTAGATCAAATTGCCTTCTTTGTATCTTGACCCTCATTTTCTCAAGATCATGGACCTCTTTCCAGGTTTCCCCTCCGTATAAGGTAACAATAATAATTATGTGGTGTAATTTTTGGGATAAGAGATAAAAAATTCCACAGTTTGCAATTTTATGTCTATGTTTCAAGTCTAGAATAAAACTCATCTTTAGGGCTGAATCTATAAAGAAGAGAAAAATGGAAACTATAAATATGAGATGCAACGCTTCAAGGGTGGGGAGCCATTCATCTCAAGGAAAATAATCACTTTTTATTTAATCAGAAATTTTCATTTTAATTCATTTAATTCAGTAAGGCATGTACAGGAAGATCAGGGATGGATTTCTTTCAACTCCAGACAGCCCCAACACTCTTCTCTGTGAATCATGTTCCTCACTGCCTTGACCTAACGATCTTTGTCTTTGTCTCCTACTTCAATAGTCACCATTGAATCCATCGACCAAATCCTCTACAATATCGTGGTCATTTTTAATGACTCATCCATCTTCCATACACCTTTGTGCTGCCATTTTAGAGCTTTTACACCAAAGTGCAATTTCTAATTTACAACTTATCGTAAATTCTATTAAAGAGATGTTATGAAATCAAAATATTCTGAAGTGCCTTTAACCCCTCTTATTGTTATCCCTTTATCACATTTCCTCCATAGGACTAGATTTCATGACTGTCGACGTAACATTCAAGTGCTAAGACCTTCGGGCTCCTGTTGGGGGCCTATCTCCTTGTATATTGCTTCGAGCCCTTGAATTTATGGGTTTCTTATGACCAAGTTCCAAACATCATCAAAGCCCCCAAGAATTAGGTCTTTCTCAAAAAGTAATTTCAAAGGAGTTACAAAAGCTCCAATCCTCGGAATTCTTCATAGCACTTGGGTGCTAATCCTGCTCTGCCCCCTTCTTTCTTTGGAACTTTGTCGATCAAGCACCAAACATTATCAGAGCCCCTTTCATTGGATCTTTTCTCAAAAGTTAATTTACAAAGGAGTTTTGAAATCTTTGACCTCCAATATACTTCCATAACACTTAGGTACTAGGATTTCTATATGCCCTTGGTTCTTTGGGTTCCGACGACCATGTACCAATAAACATCGGAGCTCCTTTATTAGATGAAAACTTTTCCATAATACAATTAGACAGGAGTTATGAAAACTCAAAACTCCGAAATTCTGACCTCTAAAAAGATGTGATGCTGAGGTCATCAACTCCACGTGGTGTATCCTTAGTGGTGACACATGTCGCACAGATTTTCCCAATTAGGTCACCCAAAATGTTGAATTTCACTGCCACGTCATGTTGACATCATATTTCTCACCAACTTCTTAAGGAAAATCACCTGCTACCAAGTGTCCTATGGGAGTGGATAGAAAGGGGTCCCTCGGTCCTTTGGTTTTTCATTGAAATCCTTTGTAAATCTTGGCTTCGATATGTGCCTGCTTCGAGGTCCGACCTACAAACTTTCACTTGCTGCCCTCATCCATCCTTTTGATATCGGGTCCTAAAATTCAACCCTTCTCCTTTGATATCTCTTTTAAAAAACCACCAAGGTCCCGATGTTCCGATATTTCGCCTTCCAAAATTTGACCTACAGCCCTGGTCTATCCTTCCGATATCGGGTCCTAATATTTTTGCTGCCTCCGATATTTCGATATACCCTCTCATACAAGGTTCTAATATCAAGTACTGATGTGCTTCGATCTCCAATATCATATCATAATGTTTTCTCAAAATAATTCTAAGGGACTTCAACCTCCTATATTCTATCCTCTCGAGGTACCGATATGCTAGCTTTCTATGATATTACGACTTGCTTAGGACTAACTTCGATGGTCAATAATATTTTATCCATGAGGCCATTTGCAAACTTAAAGACACCATTAGAAATCTCTTTCAGAGAAATTTCCAATGGAGAGATTCTAATGTAGGTTTTGATCCCATATGCTACCTGAGAAACAACTACAAACTCTCTGCCATTCTTTTCTCCTTGACTCTTCTTCTTGTTCCTATAATCCTGGACTCCCAACCACTATAGTCATAATTTTATGGCTTCTTCAATAAGCCTACCACTATGATGATTATATACATAACACTGCAACAACCATGGGACTCCCCCTGAGCTTGACACATAAAGCATATCAATGCTATCCCAATTACCATCACAACTAAACTAGGGGACATCAAAGCCAACATCTACTATCACAAACATCCATGCTAGTATGATTGACATCAATGCCAACACTCTTACCAATAGTTAGACAATGAAAACTTCCCAACACATCTCCCAACATAATTTTTTACATCAAATTCAAGACACTTGCAATCACTAGCCATCTAATTGTCCAACAATCTGGGTTGTTGATGGGAAATGATCGTGGCTATTAGATCCATTTAGGGGTGTATTTCATATCACTATGAAACCACACTATTGGATTGGAGCAATCTCAATAGTTGGAATCGTGAGTTGTGAATTATGGAAGAAAAGTGGGGGATGCACCCTATGTGTAGCCATAGTCAGTTAAGGACTACCACGTTTAAGGTCCCATTTGAACTGTAAGGCCTAGACAAGGACCGAAATACAAAGAAGGAAGTTGCAAATGCATCAGGTGTTTAAGGAAATGCATGTGAATTCCATTCGTGTCCAATGAGAACTAGAAACAAAATATACACAAGAAGATAATTTCCAATAGAGAGGGGGCACACAATAGAGTCATAGGCATACCTAATTGGACCTTGGTGCTAAAACAACAAAAAAAAGTAAAATTTCATATTTTTTTAATTTTTAATTTTTTGAGTTGTTTGCTTGTAGGAAATTTTTGAGGCTATAAACGATGTTTTCAGGCAGTGAAAAAAGAGAGAGCTACTTGTACCAATGTCTATAGCTTAAATAAAAGAGCTTGGGGAGATATTTCTAATGACATATTTTCATCATGAAATAGAGTCAATATGACGAAGTTATGACTGTCACAATGTAAGGAAAAAATAGGGTATGTAGTCACTTTTAGGAGGTGTAGCTTTGCAACCAAAGCCCAGATTGGGGTGCCAAAGTAGTCAATTAAAACTATTTGGCAACAAAACAAAGTCATGGAGGTATATTTGAAATTTTGGTGCACAATTATTCGTAAAATTGATATAAGTTTGATGTGATAGTATAAGGTCATTGGGTTAAATGGATCAAAACTTTTACAGGTCATAACTTTCAACTTGAAACCCATATTTGGTAAAATTGATAGTCAATAGAAAACTATTGAAGAGGAGAATGCATCTATCAACCTAGAATTTTGGTGTGGGATAAGAAATTTCTTAGAAATTTAAAAGAAGGTTACAAGTGGCCTATAGGGAAAAACCAACATAATGACCAAAAGCATGGCAGATGTTCAGGGGTACTATAGCCATGAAAAAGAGGTCAGATTATTAGCATGGGTAGTACTAAAATAGAGTTGAATAGACATGGAATGGATAGGCTAGAGGATGGAGACCTAGAAGAGACAATGAGGAGTCTCAAAATAGAGGTGCTTAGATACAAAGCTAATAATGAAAGGATAATAAGAGAGAAACAACAAATCAACAATACGATTTTATAGAGCTTGAATATTTTACAAATGAGAATGGGCCAAAGATTCGATTCTAGGAAGGAAGAGGAACAAAATTAACGAATTAGGGGGAAGGTGATGCAGGAGAATCAAGACCATTTTTTTCATTGTAGATATGTGATTAAAGGGGGTGTGACAATTCTTACTATTTTATTAATTAATTTGTTATTTTTAATAAAATAGGAGAAAGTGAGGATTTTGTAAATATTCTTTTAAGAAATATGAGAGAAAATAGAGTTAGAATTAATGAGGGAGCCTAAGTTGGAATTAGTTCTAAGTCTTAGGGATGAGAATCTATCTTTTAGGGATGTTGAGAAACTTAGGGATTTGTTGAGATACTAAGGGGATTGAGCATTAATTTAATGATATTTTTTTAAATTGTATAAACAGAAGAAGTTTTAGAGGAGTGGAGGGAGTGAGGGTGAGAAGTTCTCCTTGGGAGCCTTCGGGCAGTTTGTAAGAGGCCATAGAATTGCATATTTGGCCATATGTGTATACTTGTTTATGTAAATATGAATATGTGAATTCAGTCATGAATGAACTTGTTGGGTTAATGAATTCTGAGATGAGTGTGCTTGATGGACATACATCTTGAAGTTGAATGAGGCGCCTGTTCCTACAACCTGTGTACAGCGTAATGAAAAGACAGGTTTCAATTTGGAACCGAACCATATATATTGTGTTTATATAACTCGGAAATCCGGCATTGCATGGAGAACAAATTACCAACTGTATCGAATGTATAAAGGCGGTGGCAAAGTAATTGTATGAGTTCCGATTGCGTTTTTTATATGTACCAGTCATAACTAATATAAAGGCGGAAGGGTATGGCGATATACCTGAATCAAACCGATATGAAGTGCTGAGAGGTGTATAGCGACAGTCCGTGGTTTATAAACATTGTTTATGGCAAGGGTCTGTTATAGTTAGCGTTGATTGATAAGAAGGTATCATTTCCCTGCTATATAACGTAAGTATATGTCGCGTGGCATCTAAGCATAGGTATTGTATATGTCGGCCCCAAAGGAGGTATTGCTCTTAAGCTGTCAGCCACATTTAATTGATAAAACGCGATATTGGAATTCTGAAATGATTTGGTGTGGATGCGTGTGGTGAACGCATATATCCATACAGGCCATGACCAGTGGTGGCCTAATAAAAAGGCAGAACATATCGGCGGTGAATCTCTAACTAAACGTTTAGTTTAACGTTTAATTTAAGAACAAGATAAATTCATGCATTGGTGAGTGGGACAAGGCGAAAATGAAGGTTGGCGTTCTTGGGTCATGAACGCATTCCTGGGATCCGGATTGTTGTTACGTCTAGATTGCATGTTGATGGCAAGATTCGGCTATCCACAGATGGTAAGGATAAAAATCTTCCCCTCGGCGCTTTAAGAGAAATTCAATGAGTCAAGCACACAGCTGCATGCAAAGCTGTTCTGATTTCATTCTATTACGGTTGAATACAATATGTATATGTGCCTTTTCACTGAGAAGACTTATATAGCTGTGTTTGTATGTAAATCTGTGTGTTTGCATATAATATATTTAAATCTGTTGTGCAAGAGGGAGGCTGAGGTATATCTATAACATCAGTTCATATAACGATTGCAATTTATGCATCCGCGGTAACCGTATAAAGGAGCAGGGTCTGCACAGGAGGTCTATATTATATTTGTGGAGGCGGATTCAAATTGTATCTGGTCGAGTATATCTGCAATAATTATATAATGAGCCATCGCCCAATCATGTAGCCGTCGGTTGGAGGAGCAGAGGCATGCACATGCCTTATGCATGGTAAGCGATATTTATGTTTACCGATTTACATGTTCTGTGTAACATAAGGGCGAAATATATACATCCGGAATTGTGATTATGATCAGGACCAGGGATATATAGCGTAAGCTGGATGTATGGTAAATTCGAGCGTTTGTTTAAATAAGGCCAGTCTATAACCTGCGACGGCATCAAGAAAAAGGGAAGATATATATATATATTTATTGAATGCGCATGGCCATTGTATGTTTCTTTAAGAATTGCCTGAAGAACACCATAGGTTAGGAAGTATGGGTTCCATAGCGCTGTGAGTTAACAAGGGTGAATTTTATAAATCACAATGAACCAAGATTTTATATGTTTGGTTGGCGGAGATCCTGGTAGTGTGGCCTGGAGTAGCTGGGCTGCATCATTTTTGGTATCAGAGCTAGAATAGCTCTGTTTGAAGGATGAGTTTTTTTTAGTGCATGTGATAAGATCAGATTATGAGACTGATGAATGTTGCAGCACATAGATGCCGTGCAGGTGGGAGATGAAGCAAGATCATGCAAGATCTTAGAAGGTGAAATGATTTTTTTTTTTCTGATTTTGAAATTTGTGATGAGAATTCTGGTTGCAGAGGAGAAGATGGCATTGAACCTGGCATTCAGCTAAAGGCTGAATAAGGAGGACAATTGCAGTGTCCTGAAGAAGAAGGTGAGTTGAAGAGATAGGCTAGAAAGTGAGCAGAGGAGAGTGCTCAAGAGGTTCCAGAGGCAGTGAACCAAGTACTTACCAAAAGACTGAGTGAGGAGATCTTGGTGAGGTAAGTGGCAGCAAGACAGGAGAGCTTGTTGCAGAGGCTAGTGCAACTCATGGCAAGTGAGAAGATGATCATGGAGGATCAAAGAAGAGGTTCAGAGGAATGCCACAGCAATGAGATGACTGCAGAAGTCAGAGAAAGAGAGATTGCAGTAATGAAAGTGCAATTGCAGGTACTAGAGGAATGGCTGCAAGAGCAGGAAAACCAGAATAGAGGATGGATCTTTCCGCTGAAGGGAAAGAAAGTGAAATGGCAGAAGCTACAACAGAAAAGAGATTGACAGATAAACATGTAGTTAATGGAAGAGCTGAAGAAGCTTGAGCAGGTGATGGATGTACAGTTGAAGTGTACGCAACTCAGAGCAGCTGAGTTGGCAGAGGAGGTTTCTATTGATCAAACAGAGGAAGAGATCATTGATGATTTCTTGAATTATTGGGTAGATCCAGATCAGCTGGATAATGTGAACTCTTGTGTTTTTATAGCTGACAGTTGTGATGTGATTACAGGTTTTGTTGAAGAAGAAGTTCATGTGAATGAAGAAGATGATCAGCTGGAAGAGCTGGTATATGAACCGACGGTTAAGGTTGTTGAAACTTGTAGTTTTCAAACTGACAAGTTGTGTATGCATGCAGGGATTGTAAGTGATGGTGATGTTATGCTTCAGCAATGTCACAGAGAAATTGCATTGCTGGAATATTTGTTGAATAATTCAGAGTATGACAGAGAGATGGCCGAAGAAAGAGTTCAATATAGTGAACGAGTGCAAAAAGATATCATGGAAGCAGATGATGTGAGAGGAAGACTGGGTGACAGTCTTGAGAATTCTTCAGAGAATTCTTTGGGCAAAGAGAATCAACATACTGATGTGCTGATAGTGGAGGAGACTTCAGAACAGCATACTGAAGTGCTGGCAAAGGAGGACAAGGCACTGATGCCTTCTGATTTTTATTCTAACAAGTGTTTTGTGAATGCAGGTATTGTTGTAGAACATTTGACTCAGTTGAGCAGTCACATGAAGGAAGAAGAAGTTTTCTGTTTTGGGTGGCATTAAGAAATGAGAAAGTCAGAACAGAAACAAGAAGTGAGCGAGTGACAGTACAAACTGAGCAAGCCATCTTAGCTCAGCAAGCAAATCAACAACCGGGAGATTTATTGGATCGAGAGATTGAAAGTATCAGAATACTGATGACAAAAGAATCCCGGAAGAAACCAGCAGTAGAAAGGAAGAGAAGTAGAAGAAGCACCAGCAAAATAAAAATAGAGACAGATTGTGAAAGTGCAGCAAGTGGAAAGTTACAACACAAGATATGGGATCCAGGAATACACAGATCTGAACACATGATCAGGTGATCATGTTTAGTTTAACGTTGGGAGTCTGATGCAGGAGCATTAAGACCATTTTTTTCATTGTAAATATGTGATTAAAGGGGGTGTGACAATTCTTACTATTTTATTAATTAATTTGTTATTTTTAATAAAATATGCGAAAGTGAGGATTTTGTAAATATTCTTTTAAGAAATATGAGAGAAAATAGAGTTAGAATTAATGAGGGAGCCTAAGTTGGAATTAGTTCTAAGTCTTAGGGATGAGAATCTATCTTTTAGGGATGTTGAGAAACTTAGGGATTTGTTGAGATACTAAGGGGATTGAGCATTAATTTAATGATATTTTTTTAAATTGTATAAACAGAAGAAGTTTTAGAGGAGTGGAGGGAGTGAGGGTGAGAAGTTCTCCTTGGGAGCCTTCGGGCAGTTTGTAAGAGGCCATAGAATTACATATTTGGCCATATGTGTATACTTGTTTATGTAAATATGAATATGTGAATTCAGTCATGAATGAACTTGTTGGGTTAATGAATTCTGAGATGAGTGTGCTTGATGGACATACATCTTGAAGTTGAATGAGGCGCCTGTTCCTACAACCTGTGTACAACGTAATGAAAAGACGAGTTTCAATTTGGAACCGAACCATATATATTGTGTTTATATAACTCGGAAATCCGGCATTGCATGGAGAACAAATTACCAACTGTATCGAATGT
This sequence comes from Pinus taeda, assembly GCA_000404065.3. Taxonomy (NCBI): domain Eukaryota; kingdom Viridiplantae; phylum Streptophyta; class Pinopsida; order Pinales; family Pinaceae; genus Pinus; species Pinus taeda. The sequence continues at coordinate 3,590 of APFE030784802.1, read as the reverse complement.
ATAAAGGCGGTGGCAAAGTAATTGTATGAGTTCCGATTGCGTTTTTTATATGTACCGGTCATAACTAATATAAAGGCGGAAGGGTATGGCGATATACCTGAATCAAACTGATATGAAGTGCTGAGAGGTGTATAGCGACAGTCTGTGGTTTATAAACATTGTTTATGGCAAGGGTCTGTTATAGTTAGCGTTGATTGATAAGAAGGTAGCATTTCCCTGCTATATAACGTAAGTATATGTCGCGTGTCATCTAAGCATAGGTATTGTATATGTCGGCCCCAAAGGAGGTATCGCTCTTAAGCTGTCAGCCACATTTAATTGATAAAACGCGATATTGGAATTCTGAAATGATTTGGTGTGGATGCGTGTGGTGAACGCATATATCCATACAGGCCATGACTAGTGGTGGCCTAAGAAAAAGGTAGAACATATCGGCGGTGAATCTCTAACTAAACGTTTAGTTTAACGTTTAATTTAAGAACAAGATAAATTCATGCATCGATGAGTGGGACAAGGCGAAAATGAAGGTTGGCGTTCTCGGGTCATGAACGCATTCCTGGGATCTGGATTGTTGTTGCGTCTAGATTGCATGTTGATGACAAGATTCGGCTATCCACAGATGGTAAGGATAAAAATCTTCCCCTCGGCGCTTTAAGAGAAATTCAATGAGTCAAGCACACAGCTGCATGCAAAGCTGTTCTGACTTCATTCTATTACGATTGAATACAATATGTATATGCGCCTTTTCACTGAGAAGACTTATATAGCTGTGTTTGTATGTAAATCTGTGTGTTTGCATATAATATATTTAAATCTGTTGCACAAGAAGGAGGCTGAGGTATATCTATAGCATCGGTTCATATAACGATTGCAATTTATGCATCCGTAGTAACCGTATAAAGGAGCAAGGTCTGCACAGGATTCAAATTGTATCTGGTCGAGTATATATGCAATAATTATATAATGAGCCATCGCCCAGTGATGTAGTCGTCGGTTGGAGGAGCAGAGGCTTGCACATGCCTTATGCATGGTAAGCGATATTTATGTTTACCGATTTACATGTTCTGTGTAACATAAGGGCGAAATATATACATCCGGAACTGTGATTATGATCAGGACCAGGGATATATAGCGTAAGCTGGATGTATGGTAAATTCGGGCCTTTGTTTAAATAAGGCCAGTCTATAACCTACGGCGGCATCAAGAAAAAGGGAAGATATATGTATATATTTATTGAATGCGCATGGCCATTGTATGGTTCTTTAAGAATTGCCTGAAGAACACCATAGGTTAGGAAGTATGGGTTCCATAGCACTGTGAGTTAACAAGTGTGAATTTTATAAATCGCAATGAACCAAGCTTTTATATGTTTGGTTGGCGGAGACCCTGGTAGTGTGGCCTGGAGTAGCTGGGCTGCATCAGAAGGGCAATAAAGATGAAAGGAATTATAGGAGTGTTGTAAGGAAACACTATCACTCATCAAGGAATTCAACTAATAGATCATATGTTTCCTGATAAACAAGGAGTAGTCCAAGCATATCACCAATGAAGAAACAAATAAGGAGACCTAACTTGGATAGTTTTCACGGAGAACTCAGGAAGATTAAACCTCCTACATTTAATAGTGAGCACGAGAAGGGAGAGGAGGTTGAAGCTTAGATATTGGAGATGAGGAAGTACTTCTAGTTACTTAATTACCCAACCAATTTGGAGGCACAAATTGCAGTCCACCACTTGAAGGGGAAAACAAATTTGTTGTGGGAACAATTCAAAGAAGTCAAAAACTTGAACGGAAATAAGATCTCATGGAGGCAATTTAAAAATATGTTCAAAATAAATACTTGTTTGAGAATTGTTATGAAAGGAAAATGTAGGAGTTCTTTGAACTCAAATAAGGAAATGTGATAATGGACGAGTATGTCTGGTAATTCACTGAATTTCCAAGGTATGTTGATTTTTATAAAAGATGAAAAACTAAAAATATAGAGATTTGTGAGTGGATTTCCACCATTTTATGGTGGCATAATTCAATTTGATGAACCGAGGGATTTGGATGAAGCTATGAGGAAGGAAGAGTACCTATATGAGCAGGGAAAAGAAAAACCAACCTTTTATAAAACTTGCGATGACACGAAAAGAGAAAAGGTTGAGGAAAGGAAGAAGGGGTTTAAACCTTCATTTTTCAAGAACAATTCTCAGGAAAATCGACAAACTTATCCAGGCCATAGTGAACCAAAGGGGGATAATTCATTAAGAGACCAATATTTTAGCCCATTAGGTGTTGGGGTTTTGGAGGAGAACACATTTATAGAAAATACCTTCACAAAGGAGACAAAATAAGAACTATACATTTCATTTTAGTTGATACTATGGAGGACATGGGTAGAAGCATTCCCATGATCTATGTAGTGTCAGAAAATGGGAAGACTGATCATCAAGCTCAAATTATTGAAGTTGAAGGTAAGTTAAGAATAAGCTCATTTCCATTTTAATTGATTTTGGAGCTTAATTGATCCTAAGCTTGTTGAAAGATTTGTCTTAATTAAGAAAACCAAGCATGGAAAAACTTGGTTAGTTTAGTTAGCTATGGCAATTAAAAGAAGAATAATTGAAATTGTAAAGTACTATCAAATTAACATGAATGTGCTAAGACAACACATATTTGAACATAATACCTTTGAGATCATATAATTTCCTAATTGGTATGGAATTGTTAGAAAAACATCATGCAATATGAGAATGTTACAATCAAGCCTTTACTTTCCCTGATGAATAAGGGAAACAAAGACAAGTGCAGGGACTCCCACGGCCAATTTTTGTTTGGGAAATATCAACCATGCAATTGAAGGGAAATTTTAGAAAGGGGTGCTGAATTTATGTAGTCCACATGGAGGAGACAACTGAGGATCAAGCACCAAGCATTGAATACCACTAGGTACTTAAGGAATTTGAAGATGTATTTATCAGACTTCTAGGGTTTCCACCTAAATATATATTGGGCTCTCTATATAATTGTTACTTAGAGCTACCCCATTGTCCAAAACACCATACAGGTTGAGCACACAAAAAATTAAAGAATTTCAAATGCAGTTAGAAGATCTCTTAAAGAAATGGTACATATGCCTATGTGTGTCAACTTGGGGTTCTTCAATGCCTTGTTAAAAACAAGTATGGTAAACTAAGGTTGTGTATTGATTTTAGGTAGGTGAATAAAGTAATTATGAAGAACACATACCCTTTTCCAATAATAAATGACTTGTTTGATCAACTCAACGGAGTTAAGCTGATTTCCAAAGTTGATCTAATATCAGGGTATCATCAACTAAGAATTAAGGAAGAAGACATTAGTAAAACAACATTTAAAACTTGATATGGGCACTATGAGTTCATGGTGGTACCATTTGGGTTATCTAATGCACCATGTATTTTAACGTTCCTTATGGATGGCATTTTTTGAAATTATTTAGATAAGTTTATTATTGTATTTTTGGATGACCTCCTGTTTGTTGAAAAGTGTGCAACAAGAAATGCTTGTTGAGAATGCAACAAGATGATGGAGCTTAGTGGAAAGGAGTCACCTTCACTAAGTG
>APFE030784797.1:0-18382 GCA_000404065.3 Pinus taeda | reverse complement strand
TATTTTTTTTTTTTTGTAGGTAAAGATGGTGCTACTCTGTTTTCTATTAATATATCAGAAAAGATACAGCAAAATTAGTGGACCTACAACCCTCCCACCAAGGGGAAACCGGGCATAGGTGCCACCGAAAGTTTTTCACTCCATACCAGAAAAAATAGCCCCGGAGTCTCTTTTTCCTAGCTAGATAAACCTTACAGTCCATTCCAAATCTACTAGTGTAGATAGTCATTAAAAAACCAGTCACTGACAAAAGAGAAAAGCTGCCTAGAGTATCTAAAAATCGCAAAATCGACATCGAGAAGACAAGAGTTACCCAACAACATTGGCCAAGATGGGGGAATCCTCCCTGGAGCTCCTCTGAAGACTGGCCTGCAGCATCTGATGAATCTCTTCCATCTGCTTCCCTTGCATGTCCATAGAGATTTGCAGAACTCGAAGATCACGACGTAAATTCGGAATTTCCTGAGTCATTTCCGCCATTTCTGATGCCACCTGTTCTAAGGCTTTGGCCAGCAGCCTTTTCATAACCCAGTACATATGAAGGGACTGCTTGAACAAAGTCATCCTCCCTCTAGTGTTTCCAGGATCCTGAACCAGCAACTCCCAATCTTCCATTTCCGACTCCGATTGTGCCTGAATCGCCTCGTCCTCCAGATTCTGAATGATACGACGGATCCTCGGGTTTGTATTCTGCATGTAGGCCCTTTCAGTGCGCTGAATCTTATGTTCCACAGTTCGTCTGGCTTTTCTGCCAGGACGTCTGCTGGACTCTGGATTATCCTTTTTACTGCCACGAGAATTGCCCGGACTGGGGTCCGAACCACAGAAGGGAGCAGGCCCGCAATCATCCAGATTAACCCGCCTGCGACGACCACGCGCCGGGATTCTGCGACCACGCCGGCTCCTGTGACTAACCCCCATAGCATACCTTTCCCACTCGTCTGCATTCATACCCGGACTGTCACTATCAGCTTCAACAGAGGTGTTCGGGACCTCCAAAACAACGTCCGGGATTTCCTCCTTCGCTATACCCTTGTCCTTCGTTGCGGTCACTCTGGACCACGCCACTTCCTCCTCTTTGCCAAGTCTAGCTCTCTTCCTCGTTTCCATTTTGACTCGCTCCGAATGTTGCACAGGATACTCGCAGGGAATTGCCAAGGAACGAGGAGCGCCTTCCGCACTGGTGCTGAAAATGGAAATGATCTGATGGTGAGGGCAAGGCGAACGGGTATTTAAGGAGACCCAGCTCCGATGCCAGCTATCCATCCCTCTGACCAAATCTTGCCAGTTGTTTCCTAAAGCATGGCAGTTCCTTGCCACCGTCCTTTTAAACCTATTACTAATTACATTCTCTGGCATGTACTCTCCCTTACCTTGCCAAATTCGTGCCACCATTGAGTTGAGGAAAGGCCGGGAATTCTCCTCCGATCTCAAGTCTGTTTGATGAGATCGCCCACGTCTGTTGCCTATCGCATTGCTCTGAGCTTTCTGACGATCCGTAGCCGTCTGACCTGGCTTGTGTCTTTTCCCAAGGCTCCGCACGAGCGGTATCCTTCTCCCAGTATTCCTGATCATTATTAGCCTTCCTAAAAAGGACGCAGCACGTCCCTCCGACCTTCCACATCATCATTCTCCACTCCTCTAACTGAAGCTTGGTCATGATCCGCTTTAATGATGGACGCCAGGTCAGACCACTCCTGTTGCTCGCTGACCGCTCTCCATTGGGTATCCACCGAGCTACCATGGCCTCTGCAGCCCCAATTCGCCAGGTAGTCTGCAGCCTGATTCCCTTTACGCCTCACATGGCTGATCACTGCGTACTCAATGCGAGGTAAGAGACCAGCTATTTCCTGAACAATCCCTGCTGAACGCCAACTGTTCGAAACTTTGTCCCAGTTCCTACCATTGCAGAGTTTTTTCAACATTTCTACCGCTATTTGAGAGTCTCCCGTAATTTCCAGGTTGGAATAACCATTTCTGACCGCAATTTGAAGACCTTGGTGCAGAGCCCAAAATTCTGCTTCATTGTTAGTCATTTCCCCCCCCCCCATTCAGCAAAAATCCATCGAACCTGGTTATTACTGTCTCTGAAAATACCTCCGAAGCCAGCATTGCCCGGATTCCCCTTTGAGGCGCCATCAAAATTCAATTTAATGAAATGATCTTTAGGATAATAGAATTTATCCGGGCTGTTATTTCTCATCGGATGAGGAGACTTTTGCTTATGGAACACCATTTCAAATTTTAAATTTAGTCGATTCAAGATTTCTTCTTCCATCGGATTAGCTTTCCAATCTTCTCCATTCCATTTATCAGCAAGGATTGTTTCACGGAGGATCTGAATAGTTTTGCCCCAAAGGACTTCCGGTTCCATGGAAGAGTTTTGGAATATCCTGCGGTGCCTCTCCTTCCAAATCATCCAGAGGGAAAATCCAGAGATGAGGTCCCAGGCGCGCCGAACTACTTGACATTGAAAGGCTTCTGTATTCCATTGAAAGACAACATCCTTGAACTCACATGGGGCATTTCCAGGCTTCCCAAAGGTTCTTTTGGCTCTTATCCACAGGGTCTTAGCAAAGGGGCAGTGGAGAAGCAGATGGTCTCTGGTTTCTTCCTCCAATTTGCACAGGCAGCATCTCGAGGGGCCAATAAAACCTTTCTTTTGAATTCGGTCCCAGGTGAGGATTTTGTTTTTTGTAGCCAGCCAAATGAATATGGAAACTTTAGGCCACCAATTCCTTTTTCAGATTATTCTCCAGTCCGGGGTTGAGTCGTTATCGAGCTGCTCTGAGGTGAGAAAGTAGGCTTCCTTTGTAGAGAAAGAGCCCTTTATGGAGTTTCCCCATATAAGAATATCACTGCCAGTGCGGGTTCTAATCTTGCGAGATGCCACCTCCTTTTTGAAAGTAGTTTTCTGCTCCGGGCTAAACTCCCCTTCCCATTCCTCCAGATCCACCCAAGTCCTCCATTTCTCATCTGTGGGATTTGCTTTCCAATAATCTCTGACTAAAGGTCTGTTTCTTCCAATTCTGTCATAAACCTGCTGAAGGGTTTGAATGGTGCTCAATCGAACCTTCTGTTGCCATTTATCCTCCCAGAAGTGGGCTTCCTCTCCGCCTCTAATTTCCCAGAAGGTATGTTGCTATACCAACTCCCTGTTCAACCGCGCTAAGTCCCAGACCGAAGAGCCTCTAGGAGTATTCTTTTGCTTAAGGATTTCTACTGTTGACTCAGGCATACTATATTTAGCTCTCCATATAGTTTTCCATAGGTCATTGCCTCCCCCAAGCCATCTCCACCAGAGCTTAGCTCCCAGGACTTTATTGAGAGTCTCAGGGTCCCGAAGCCCCAGACCCCCTTTCTCTTTTCTTTCCGTTAATTGTCCCCAGGAAACTAGAGCCCATTTCTTCTCCTGATCCACTCCTCTCCATATAAAATTCCTTATAATCTCTCTAATCTTTACACAAATGCCTATAGGAGCTGTCATTATTGAAAGAGGATAAACAGGTATAGCTTGGAGGACAGATCTAGCTAAAACTATACGACTAGATATATTTAGAGATCTGAATGCCCAATTTGCCACCTTATTGCTCAATTTATCCAGAATTCCTTGCCAATTCTTCATCTTTTTGGATGAAAAGTCCAAAATGTTGCCCAGGTATTTGGTTGGAAGCTCCCCCTGCCTAAAACCCAAGAGTCTTGTGAGGTGCACTTTGACCTGCTCCACAGAGTTGAATATAAAAACCCGGGACTTGTCTTTGTTTATTTCCAAGCCAGAAGCCTCCGCAAAAATATCCAAAATTTTTCGAAGATGTTTTACCTCTTTAACCGTTGGTTCACCGAACAACATAATATCATCGACAAATTGCTGATGGGTGAGACAGAGATTATGACCCCAAAGCTTAAGACCTTTGATTTTACCTGTTTCTCTTTCTCTCTTAATAAATCGCCCCAGACCTTCGGCAGCAAGAATAAACAGGAAGGGGGATAGCGGGTCCCCCTGACGGAGACCTCTGGAGGCCGAGAAAGGTTTCGAGGGAATCCCATTCACCAGAATGGAGAAAATAGGGGATGAAATCAGATTGTGAATCCAATAAATCCATCTCCTGCAGAAACCAAAGCTTTCTAGAACCTTGCTCAAATAGTTCCAGTTTAAGCGATCATAAGCTTTTGACAAGTCTAGTTTAATCATCATCCCCTTTTGATGCTTAGATTTTAAGGAGTGAATGACTTCTTGCGTTACCACCAGACCATCCTGTATCTGCCTTCCCTCAACAAAACCAGTTTGTTCAGCCGAAATTAACTTGTCCAGCATAGGTTTTAACCTTTTCGCCATCATAGCAGTTATAATCTTGTAAATAACATTACACAATGCTATGGGCCTAAAGCCATTAGGATCTTCCCGGTTGTCAGTTTTAGGGATTAACACATAGAAGGTGGAGTTAAGAGCAGGCCAAACCTTTTGATTCATCCTGGATTCTTCAACCATTTCTAGGATCTCTTTTCCCAGGAAGTGCCAACCAGCTTGGTAGAAGTCAACTGTAAACCCATCAGGGCCAGGAGCAGTACCTTTTTTCATTGCTTTTACCGTTTCCTCAATCTCTTCAAGGGTGGCAGCTCTCATAAGCGCTTTATTTTGATCTTCAGAGACTAAACACGGGATAGCAGAGCAGATCTCCTGAATTGCCTGCATTCTATCAGTTTGTGGTTCCTTTAGGATTTCCTTGTGATGATCAATCAAGACGTGTTCAATTTCCGCTTGCTCCATCACTCTATTTCCATTCCTATCTTTGATTGATAAAATCCTATTACTATGTCTGTGCTTAATCATAGCTTGATGAAAGAACTTAGTGTTTCTTTCTCCCTCCCTTAGCCATTTTATTCTCGATTTCTGACGCCACAGGATTTCCTCTTGCTTCCTTCTTTCTTCAAGTTGTCCCAGAATTGAACCTTCCTTACTAATGCTTTCCTCTGTTCTGCCTTCCAAAATCATTTTCTGTTGTATAGATTCCATTTCTTTTTCCATCTTTTGTTTGTCCTCCATAATATTACCAAATTCCTGTTTATTCCAATTTTTAATTTTCTCTTTTAGTTCTTTAAGTTTAAGTTGAAACAAGCGCATTTTTCCTTTACTCTGAATCGTGCTTTGACACCACCATTCTTCCAATTTTTTGATAAATGAGGGATCTCTTAGCCAGAAGGACTCAAACCGAAAGGGTCGTTTTCCTTTGCGAACTTTGATGTCCACTTCAAGTTTGATTGGCCAGTGGTCTGACCCCAGCGAGGGCAAGATCTGGGCTTCAACAAAAATGTCTTTGTTCATGATACTTTCTAAAACAAGAAAGCGGTCAAGCCTAGAGGCAACTTGATTCTTTCCTCCTCTCCTGTTATTCCAGGTACAAATCCCATTTATAGTCTAAATGTCTACAAGTCTGAGATCCTCAATCAGAGCATTGAATCTTCCCATCAGGCTGTCTGATTTCCTGATTCCACCTTTCTTCTCCTCCAGATATCTAATTAGGTTAAAGTCACCCCCAATTATCCAGTCCACATCTGAATATAACCTACGAATGCTTTGTATATTATTGAGGAAGTTTTCTTTTTCTCCAGGAGAGGAGGGACCATACACTCCTGAAATAACAACCTGCTCTCTCGTTCCAACTATTCTACCAAGGCCAGTAAGGATTCCACGCATACTGGTCCAACTATCTAAGATAATATCATCCGGGTTCCACAAAATTCCAATACCCCTTGCAGATCCAATGGCATCCTGTCCCATAACTTCATAGTGCACTTTATTCCGGTCTATAAGCTTTTCAATCTGTTGAACCGAGATTTTTGTCTCCTGCAGAATCATTACGCTTGGCTTTTCTTTTTTTAGCTTTTCCTTTAAGTACCTCTGTTTACCCTTACTATTCAGTCCCCTAATATTCCAGCTGATCACAATCATTTAAAACTTATGGAGAGAGGGAAAGAATACCTCCGACAAAGGTATCACTTTGCCTGAGTTAATCAAGGTTTCTCCTACCGTCTGAATAGTTTCAATCAACGGTTTTCTTCCTCTCTTCCTGCTACTTTTGCCAGAGCCATCCATTCCCGTCTGACCAGTCCCTTGGTTAGGTCCTATCATCATCTGCTTCTCTACGTTCTGCCCTTTTTTTTCTCTGTACTTTTGGAATACTTCCTTGTACAATTGTTTTTGTTGCTCAGGTATAAATCTACTATCTAAATACTTCCATTCTTGGATTAACTGCTTCAGGATTCTTTCTTCCTCAATCTCCCCAGCGACTTGATTTTCCACCTCCATTAGGGTTTGTATTACCAGGTCTTCCTCGTTTCCTTCCTGCTGCTTTCCAGAACTGTCTCCTGGGTGTACTATATTTTCTTTACTCACTCCTGAAGTGTCCATTGGCGATTTCTCTGGGTCCTCATCATCCTCCAGATTAACTTCATACTCTTCATCTTCCTTCCGGAGGGCCTGAAACTTATTTTGGCTGATAAAGCTACCCTCCTTTTCTTGGGGGTGAGGTTTAGTTTTTTCTTGGTTTTGTCTCCTTCTTCTGGTAACCTATTGGAAACATTTTTCTGTCTCTTCTATTTTCCCCGTAGTTTTCTGTTGCTCCTCTTGGCTTCTTCTCTGTTCATCCTCTTTGTTCAATGGGCATTGTCTAACGAGGTGCCCATATTCATGGCATTTCCGGCATCTGAAAGGGATATGTTCATAATCAACTGGTTGCTCCCATACTTCATCATGATATTCGACCTCCACATGGTCTGGGAGAGGTTCGGCAAGGTTCACATACACACAGATCCTTGCACAGGAGTTGTACTTACCTCTACGGGTAGCTTCTGCCGCTTTGACAAAACTTCCAATCGAGTTCCCTATTCCTTCAAGAATTTCTGGGTCCTAGAATTCATCAGGTAATCCAAACAACCTAACCCACAGAGGGGCTTCCAGCAGCTTTTCTTTTTCTGGGTTATATCTCTCCTCCCAAAATTTCATAAATAAGCCCGCATTATTCATAAAATACGGCCCTCCTTCAAAGATCCTGTTTCTGTCCTCCTGGTTAGAAAAGATAGCTGTGAAAAACCCTTGGGCTCCCAGTTTTAGATCAATGTGCCCTCTTGGTTTCCATTTTTGCTCAATCCATCTATATAGCTCTTTCTCGGGTGGCCAGTACCCTATAAATTTGCAAATCAGGGCATGATCTTTCATGTAGCTGTTGTATTCCTCCAACTTGTTATTGGGGATAACATATCTGGGCCTCTTCTGAGCACGAGGGAGGCACTTTCCTTTCATCCTTTTCTGCCAAAGGTTACCCATAACAGGAGCATTGGTTTCCTGGTGATTTTGCTGGAATCCCCTCATGCCTCCTGTCACAACATTCTTAAAGGAGGGGATCTCTCCCCTCCCCGAGGTTTTTTCCATTCCCTCTCAGCCCCTATCACACAAAGAATTCTGGAAAAAGCAGAGAAGATGCCACTTACCTGATTGGCTGAGTTCCTGATGAGCTAACCCTGTCCCGATCTGTTTGCTGCCCTACTCTCGCCCTCATGCAGCGCTGGTCTGCGCCTTCAGCGAAACTTCCTCATGCAGAAACCCTAGCAGACACCCGTCCGTAATTTTTTTATTATTATTATTAATCTTTAAGTTCAGAATAAATAATTTTAAAAATTGTTATTATTAATCTTTCAAGTTGAAAATAAATAATTCCAAAAATTGTTATTATAAAACCATTGCATAAATAAATTTAAAATTAGAATAATAATAACTAAAGCCATAGAAAAATAATAAAAAATGTAAAACTGAACACAAGCCTTAGAAACACAAATCAAAACAGAAAATCCTCATGGAACAAGCTTTGGGCCATGGCTATCCATGGAGGTTACTAGAAAGGGGCAAGCCCCTCTCAAAAAGAAAATGCCTTTATTATTGCTATTTACATCAACAATATATATCATCCTGTTAACAAATTACACATCATCTACTTGCTACTCCTATATGACTTGGACCTTCCATCAACCTCCTCTGTGGGTGTGCCTTGTCTTGCACAATATCTTACTCTTGTAAAGAACATTTTCCATATATATGTTACATATCACAAAAGAATTAAATATTTAATAGCATAAAAAACAATTACTTAAACATTCTTTCAAATCTAATTGTTATGCTATTAATCTATATCATGAATTAAACTACATTCTTGTGCACAGCTTCCTTATTACCTTCCAACTCCCCAAAATGATGTTACTCTTTTGTTAAACCATATTCCATCTCTGCTCTCCACCTCAGTCCATCTGTTTCATATCATAAGTACAATAAATACAAAGTACAATTAATTCAATATTCTTTCAAATCCAATTCAAAATAGATAAAAGAAATCTGCCATTTACAAATTTCCCCAAACATTTCACATGAAATCAAAAACAATAAACTGTAATATATATATAGGTATACATGAGATTATCCACAGCAGTAAAATTAAAAGTAAAAGTAAAAGAAAAAGAAAGCTAATTGAAAGTCTTAAACAACTAAATATCATCTCTTTTCTCACACCATATCAACAACCTAAGGCAAGCCCCCTAATAATAATAGGGGGCCTCTTTTCTAGCAGGTATGTACACCTCATTCTTCAAAGAAGTAGAAACACACCTAAAATATTTGTTGGCATATGTTTTGCAATTGACATGTGCTCTATTCTATATCCAAAGCTTTTTGATCTGTTGTCTATCAGAGAATAATGTTGTTATGATTTCAATTTAAACAATGCTGTTATGATTTTAATTTAATTGGGTTGACATGGACATCCTTAGATGTCACCGTCATTTCTATTCTATTAGTTGGCTTGTAATCTCTCAAGCTGATATAGAAGCTTGAAATAGAAGACACATTTATAGGGGTTATCCCAACAAAAACCTTCATAAATAAAAGACACACTTATATGGGCGACAACCACAAAAATGTTGATAATAAATGTTGATAATAGACTGATCAACTGAGAATAAAGAACAAGAAACCGGAGTTCACTGCCATTTCAATTCTATTGGTTGGGCTGTAATCTCTCAAGCTGATATAGAAGCTTGAAATAGAAGACACATTTATATGGGCTATCACCACAAACACCTTCAGAAATAGAAGACACTACAACCACAAAAATGCTGATAGTAGACTGATCAACTGAGAATAAAGAATAAGAAACCTGAGCGACCACATTTCTAAGGGATTGATTCCAAGGGAGAATAAAGAATGAGAAAACCGCCTGACACCATTTCTATAGGATTGATTTCAGACCAGGAGGCAGTAATTTGCTTCAATGTTGACAAAATAAAGGTGCCTATCCTAAACTACTCATTATCACAAACCAGAAGGCCAAAGCAAGGGCGTTATACCTCTCGCAAGACAGTGAGCAGCACTGGGCAGAGGGATGAACAAAGCAAAAAACGGAACAGGGCCGGAGTTCAACACTAAGATGCCATGCCAAATTAGGCGGATACCCTCTAACATTTACCACCCACCTCACCTGCAATTCTTTTTAGGGCCCCGTCAGGAATGAGTCCTGAAAACTGTAGCCGTGACCAGGTAAGTCTAATTAGGCATATAATAAATATCAAACCAATGACCCTTATTGCCAGAAGCTATTATAACAAAACTGCCTGGTTCGCATTCGCATTCCCTACCCTAGGCGTCTATACCTCCCTACCTGTGCTGGGCGCATTGCCTTGGAGTAAGCACGAGCGCTGACCCTCACGCAAGCATTTGTTTACACAGCTATGCCAACTGGGGTTGTGTGAACATATCTTTGAACAGTGTGGGAGAACCAATGAATCCGGATAAACCCCAAATCTTTTAGATTTAAATTTTATCGGGTTTCTCTCTGAGCTAAAACAAAACAACTAATACTCAAAAATATAACTCTGCTTTGTTAGAAACTAACATTATAAAAGAAAATAAGCCTGAACTATCCAAGAACATTGAATGAAAAGAAGCTTTGAAGATTATCTCCGGCTCTCAGTCTCAGAAATCCAAAGCATCACAGTCTTAGAAATCCAAAGCAGCAAAGATCATGAATTCTTTAAATGGGATCTATCTTTACAAGGGAAAACTATAATATATTTAAACCCTAAATTGTTAATTAGAAAAGCCATAATCTAGATTCTCATCTGCAACAGAAAAAACTCATAGTATGCATTTTACAATTATCCATTGAATTAGTGATTCTGCCTCTGTACTCCAAACACAAAGACATGACCAAGTGTATTGTGAAAACAAATGTGCATAATATAATGTTCCAAGCGCACAAGCGCACAGACAATTAATTAATTCAGACTGTCCAATGCAAAACCATCCTAAAATACAAATAAAAAATAAAATGGTGCATACCTTGCCACAGTAGGATCCCAGGTTCTCTTCTCTTCTCTTTAGCAGCATCCTCAGTGCCAACCCCTACCAACTAGATCCAACCTCCCCATCCGTCCTAAACTAAACAAACTAGAGCCAATCCTCTGTCCCTCTCCACCAACACTGAAAAAAAGAAAACGAGAACCAAGCCAAAACAAACCCCACGCTGGAAAAAAAGAAAACCAGAACCAAGCCCAAAAAAAATTCAAAAATAAAAAGAAAAACCAAAAACCCAGAAAAAAAAACACACGTAGAAACAATTATCCAAAAACAAATATCCAATTAATCATGGCCATGCTCGAAAACAACAGCCAAAAAACCCAGAAAACAGGTGAAAACATCTCACAAATTATGCTCTGATTTCTTCTGCCACCCTAAAAAGCCCAGCCATGTCCCATCTTCTGCTCGACGAACTCACAAATTAAATTCCAAATAGCGTTATGTGTCGGCAGATTGTGAAGCTCCCAGATGGAACAGTACCAAACCTAAAGGCATAACCAGGGAAGCGAAAGGTACACCCACTCTCCTCTCAAATCCCGCGTTCCTCTATGCATTTATTTCCTTATGCATTTCCTGTCATAAGTACAGGATATCCAGCCTGGCCTGGCTTTACCTGTACAACCTCCCAAATGCGCCCGCTTATATTAATTATATCGATATCTCATGGGATGGGATGGGATATTTATTTTCATATGGTTAAAGATTTTGGAATTCTACACCCTGGCACCAGGTGACGCGGTTCATGAAATTTGAAATGTGGCCGTTGAGGCTGAAATCGAAATTCACCAACATCTCCCCGGCCACACCTCTTATATATATACATATATGATATTAATAATTTAATTAATTTTAAGTATATATTTAATTAGTTAATTTTAGAGCATTGTTTGACATTAATGTTCTAATTTCTTCTTTGATTATTATTATTTGTTGATGAATATCATAAAGTTAAAACCTGTTGGTTTATTTATTTTTAAGGATATTAACAAGTTAAAAAATATAATGCTCTATATAAAATGGTTGGTTAAATAGAATAGTGTAATATTATATTGGTGCATTTTATGGTTTTCTAGAGACTCCAGTGTACTAGGAATATTTGTTTGCACATCAAGTTTATTTCCCACTATTCAACTCCAACTAGTCAATATGTTTATTTTACAAATGCCAAAAAAGATTACAAGCAAACTAACTTGTTCTCTATGGATATCACTGAAATGCATTTGATCCAATAATTTAACCATGTTTTAAGAGGCACCTTTCTTACATAACCTTGTTGCTTTCCTCTCTCCCTTTCATCACCTTATCTTTGAAGACACGACCTCATTTATCAAATGTGCAAATGCAATAGCACATATAGCCATCTCTGTGCATTTAGAACATCTAGATTATTTTTGTACAAACATAGAAGACCTACAACTCTTTCTAGCTATAAATGCCTTTCTTTTCCTTCCAATCATCCACCAATCCCACTACAATACTATTCCTCTCACTTCTTCCATCTTCCACATACTTTTCCATGGAAAGAAGTATAGCATGGTGGCCTCCACCCCATGGTATTCCATAATGACATTGGGAAAAGGAAACATGTTATTAATCCCTACATTGCTCACTCATTGCTAGGCTCTTGTGAAACATCAATTTTTGTCTTCTTTCAAACATATTTCTTGTTTTCAATAACTCTAGTAGCCTCCACACCAATACCGATTTTATCATCGATATACATTCTCTTTCCTCGGTAACACTAACAAGCACCGTGACTCGATGCCTCTTTTCAAAGGATTTTGTACAAATGTGTAATCTCTATTTTATGTTCTTGAGTTTTTGTTTGGGACGGAATACAATAAATCACATGCATACCATGATGCCTCACCTATATGCCTCTCCTAGAAAAATATTTCTAAACTCTATAATTGGGGGAAATCACTCCCTTTTCTAAAACCGAGAATAATATGCTTTTTGATGGGCTAAAGTATATTATTTCTATTGGCAAAAATTGGGTCTCCCTCTTGTGTGCAAGAGTGGAGCCATTTCCTCATAAATCATATCCCAACCTCAATCACATGGCTTTATGAATGTCACAATAAAACTAAATTACGTTCTTCCACACATTGTGACCTAACTCCTTAATGTTGTATTCGTAGAGTTGGGACAAAGGCTATCTGAAGGATTCTGACATTCACTCAGTGCATTGGAGAATTTTGAACAAACTTTTCGTCTTTTCAGTAGTCGAGATATAGCACATGTCCGTCAATCTTGCTTTTTTTGCACCTACCTGCATTCCTCAAACAATATTCATTCAAGGAATAACGGGAGGACACTAACCGCCTTGCTATATTTGCTTTCATTTATAGCGCACCTCGCAGACCATACTTGGGAATGATGTTTACATTCTTAATATTGCTATGGGGGGCAATAAAATATCAACAAGAGATTATGATACATATGACACGAACATTGTCTTCCTTCTCTCGAATCGTCGACACACTAGGTCTCTTTGTCGATATTTCCCACATCTCTATCGAGCGGTTATCTTAGATCTCCACACTCCCCTATCATTTCTCATGGTCACAAATTTGAACAAAAGAATTTTTATGTTATATCAAAGTTTAAAAATTCAATGTGTGTTCAAACTAATAAGACAAATAAACAAAACAAAGATAAACTATGAACCTTGCAAAGACCTCAAGGATACTCTATAGAACATAATCACTACACAAAATGATGCGACCGCATTGAGAGGTATGCATCATCCTCTCTAAGGATGTCTCTATTTACTTTTATATGTTAGTACCTCTTTGCTCAATCTTTGGTGATTTATAGAGCTTGGTCGAAGACTCTCTCTCTCTCTCTCTCCCTGAGTTACTTCCCATGTGTTCCAACTCGCTTCACTTACGTGTTTGTGTATGGACCCAACCCTCATTTATAAATTTTTGACCAACTCTCTTTAGTTACGTGCTCATGTATGGACCGAGCCCACATTTATAAATGTTTGACCAACCATTCTTCTTGCATGGAAGTTGTTGTTGCACTTCATGTTTTTCTAAAGGCATGCATGCACTTTGAATATTTGTTTAGATCTCCAACACCTTGGTTCAATTTTCAACATCTTCGTCCAATATTCTTCTTGAAGCATCTATACTTCCCTAGATAACAATTAGAGTAGTGAATTACAACAAAATTTCCGCTTACACATTCGTTGACTAATCTCAACGTGTTTCCTTTACAAATGCGAGAAAAACTTCAGAGCGCAAACAACATGTTCCCTAACAATATCATTGAAAATGCTAAGAAGTTTCATTTGATCCAACAATCTAACAATGTTTTCAAAGGAAACTTCATATATAATGTTGTGCATTTATTATATAGCGTGCAATTTTCTACAAGTCCTGTTTTTCATCTCCTTATCTCTAAAAACAACAAGTCGTTTATTTCATATGGAAGTTTAATAGCACGTAGAGAAATCTCTCCTCATCTACAACATTTGGATTTCTTTTGTACAAACTTACAAGACAAAATATTAAAAAAGGTACACATCGAGTAACTAAAACTCTTTCTAGAGATAAACGCCTTTCTCTTTCCTCCCATCATCAATCAATCATGCTACAATATTTGTGTCTATGCTTAAAGTTTGACTCAAGGGCATGGAATCTATTATAACATGGTAGAGTTTGATTCAAGGGCACAGAATTCCCTAACCACATTGCAAAGAAAGAGTGTGGAATTAAGAGTTGTTCTTCCTACATTGCTCGTAGTTTCCTCCGCTATTGTGAAACATTTATTTTTTTCTTCCTTTGGAAATAATATTTGTTTTAGATAACTCTATTAGCATCAACAACTATACCAATTTGATCATTGATACAAATTATCTTTCGTGGAGATACCATCTTAGCACTAACAATCACCACTACTCAATGGGTCTTTTCAAAGGGTTTTGTACAAACGTGTAATCTCTATTTTTCATTGTTGGGTTTTAATCCAGGATGAAATAACAAAAATCATACGCACGAGATGATTCCTTGCCTCTCTCCCTCTCCTAGAAAACATTTATAAACTATGGCAGTGGAGGAAAATCACTTGGTTTTCTAAATCGAGGTATATGATTTTTTTTTATGGGATATAAGACATTATTTTGGTTGGAAATAACTCGGGTATCCCTATTCTGCCCAAGGATTGTGTCGCTTTCTCAAAAATCATATCCCTCCATAGTATTCATCTTTGGCACAATGACATCAATGTCTTTGTGGAGCTCCACAAGAATCCTATCCAGAAGGGTTCCAACCTCAATCACATCGCTTCGTCAACAACAATAGTACTCCATTAACTTCTTCCACAGAATGTTAACTAACTCACTAATGTCGTCTTTGTAGAGTTGGGACGAAGTATCATTGAAGGATTCCCGCATTCATAGATGTAATACTAATATGCGACTTTTCTTTGTTCTTGGGTTGAGGAAAATTAAAAGACATGTGATGAAATATTGTTTTATTTTCTAAAGAAGAAAATAATAGTGAATGAGAATTTATGTTGGTATAATAAATCCTTTGAAAAATATATTAAGAGGCTAACATGAGAGATTGACCCCAACGGCCACGAAAATAGTTGAAATTAGTTACGCCTAAAGAGGCAAAATAAAAATGGACAAAAATAATCCTCCTTCTGTCTTTACCTTGAGCTTGTAAAAGAAAAAGCAAAAGAAAAAGAAATGACTCGGCAAAGAACACATACCACTATTATAAGTTATGAGGTTGGATAGAAATACCCTGTGGTGGAATCTATACTAGGTAATATGGGATATAAATAGAGTGTCATGGAAGCCACACGAGTGGGAGAAAAAGACTAGCAAACCCATAAAAGGGTTTCCAAGACGCTGCAAAAGGTTGTGGATGTAGAGAGTTGAAATTATCCTTCTTCGTTTGTGCGAGGACTTTTCTTCCTCTCCCATAAACATCTCCATCTCTTATATGACTGAGATGACATTGGTTAGAGAACCAAACTCAACATGAATGGATGTGCTTTTCCATGACCATTGATACTATAACTCACCATTTATTAAAATTTATAAACATAACTATAACACACCTTCTCACCCCTCATACTATCTCTATCTCTTGAAGGTGTTATCTATGACTTAACCCAACCTCTAAAGTTTGTTGTGAATATGGCCTCACCAAAAATTTTTCTTTTCCAAAGTTTGCAAAAATAAAATTTGATACCATCATTGCGTCCAGCTTGTCGAGGGCTTTTGAGAAATATAAATTCTATGTAAATCTGACTCTTGGATTGAAAGTTATGGCCAATTGAAGTTAGGTCAATTACTTAATGCCATGTGGCATCCACACGTAATTTAAATGGCTTTGCGGCGTTTGCACAAACGGTTCTGCCTCACAACACACTGCTAAGGCTGAGGTTCCACTGTGTTACCACCAACCAAGACCAGGTGATTTTAAACATGGGGAGTATTCGGTTTCAAACCTTGCCCCCCTTGTTAACTCCCAATACACTAGGCAAACCTCACCATCATGAACATGGATCGTTGATCGGTCTCGTGCCCCTATTGAACCTTCGAAAAGTAGCTCCCCGTTAAATGGGGGACCCACAACGAGGGTTTCCATGTTGAACACCCCCCTCTAAAGCCATGGTGTACTAGGGGGCACGAGGATGAGAGTGGGCCGTTGAGTAGTATATGTATTTAAAACACTGTACTAGATCAATTTTACATACATCTCATTTACTTTATCTCATTTCCATAAACATAAGTACAAGTCATTTAAACATAATAGATAAAATATAACTACCTCTTATTATATATAGTTCATTTACAATAAATTTATATATATCTTTAATTGAAAAACTACAAACTGTAATAAAATTATATTCTATTGCACAGCTTCAAATTTTAAAATTAAATATCGCACAGTGCACTATAAATTTATAGAAGTTCATATCCGTTAAACATCAAATTTCAATATATTTAAATTAAATTAAATAGCGCGTTTTTGCATAAAGTAATATTATACTATTTTTGCATAAATTAATATTATAATATATTATATAATTATAATATATATGAAAGGTAATATTATATTGTTATGTATAATATATTTTGAAAATATCAATCAAATTAAGATAAAATTTAGAATTTTGTGTTTATTATAAAAACTAAAGTTGAAAATTACAATGAACTTTAAAAGTACAACAAATAAAATAAAATTTACAATTTTATAGATATTATATTTAAATATATTACCAAAGCTTACAAGTTAAAAATTTCAATTAATATTAAATTACAACATTACATTATTATGAAAAATGTATATAAAATCATGTGTGTGTGTTTTATATATAAATAGTAAGAATTCAAAAACACATGAATAACTAAAATATCAATTTTTCTTATTTCAAAGAATTATAATCTCAATCGAGTTGTTGATGGACGAAATGAATGATTATGGGATAAACGACGCAATTAAGAGAGATGGCTTGGTGGCCATCCTTTGCCGTACGCCTTTGCATCGCGACAAACGGATTTGATTATGTCAGATTCCAAGAGACCTCCAACACTAGTGCCATTGGTTTTTGGGAGAGTTGTGGTTTGTTTCATGGTACATATTTGGGTTGGGCTCCTCGACTAGTAGTGGAATGGAGGGTTTGAATTTCGATTCCTCTTTACGAGTCAAAATTTATGGTTTGTTTCATGGTAAATATTTGGGTTGGCCAACTTGACGAGTAGTGAAGGGAGGGTTTGAATTTAATTGAATTTTTTAATTGACAAACAACACTATGTTTAAAATAATTCCCTTCAAGTGTGGTACTTTGATCACAAATTAACCCTTCACCAATAATTTTTTTCCTTTAAATATTTTCCTTATATTAAAAAGTTTCGACGAAAAAAACAAAATGACCATAACAAAGAAATTAGTTATTTAATCTTATTGTTTCATTATAATTAATAATTATCACATTTTTATTTTTATTTTTAATCTATTTTCATGTCATTTTTTCTAGTAACGAAGTTAAAAATCAAATTGAAATTAATTGTAAAGATTAAAAGTACTTGATTATAAGTCTTGTTCAAAAAGATTATAGTTAGTCTCTCATAACAAAGACCGTGCAATGGGCCCTACTTTGTCAATCTTGTTATCGTTTTAAAAATGAAACAAATCATAAGAATGACTAATTGATTTTAAATTAAAGATTATTTTGACATAGAGTAGAGAAGAAGTAAAGAAGCTATACAACCTAAAGTGATTTGTTTTGGGTTGGCTTAGGTAAAGAATGATTGTGGCTGATTTTAGACTAAAATATGCTGCCTTATATACAAGTATGCAACCATTAACCCTGAAGTCCACCATGAGCAACCATTACTTTACTCACATTGTGTTTAATAAGATCATTAGTTAATGGTCTTAGGATCTATAGGTATTATAAAAATCACGACATTATGGGACTTTGGAGTTATTACGGCTAATGGTTGCATACTTGCTTATAAGGTAAGAGGAGTTGAAGTTGAACTCTTCTAGCAAAAAATATCAACACATATATTTAAGGAGGTTTACAACATATAATTTTTTAACTCAATTAAGTTTTCTTAGTCATTCTACAATTGAATGAGAATTGTGATAACAAAATCATGCAAAATTGAATTAGTACGGTCATTTTAATCTCATTATTTACATGATTCTAATCTTACATATAAAATCAATTAATTCGATTAAAATATTTGGAAAATTGAGTTTTCTTTTCCATGGGAAAGGTTTGAGTTCTCTTTCAATGAATTGCTTTGGCATAAGATATACAGATTGAGATTTTTAATTAATTTTTAAAAGTCCACATAATTAATTTATGTTGTGAGGACCTACAAGCAAATTTTCTACGCAGATTTATGTGCTTCCAAGCTTCTCCTCCCAATGATTTAGGCATTTGAACCCAAGAATTGTTTTCTCCAATTACGTTTTCAAACCCAAAACAATTTAAATTATATAT
>APFE030784791.1:180167-195739 GCA_000404065.3 Pinus taeda | reverse complement strand
AAATTTTAGACATCCATTCATACATGAAATTCAAACATGAACATCATTAACATAAAGAAAGAAGCATATCGGGAACAAGACGTGTTTCTTTATTAGACAAATAGAAGAGTACAAAAAATAGCAATATCACCGGAACCACTTCTGCTGGCTCAAAGCTCAGCCTCCTTCTGGATCCATCCCGCCTCAAGCCTCTAGTAGGTCTCCTTCCAATACTCACTCCAAGATGTCATAACTAAGGGATGAACATCAAATCACAAGGAAACAAGGGTTTCATGTACAAAATGGGGGAAGTGCAGAAGGCACAAGGGTCTTCAGACCTGATTAGGGGGAAATCGCAGTATAATAACCTTTCTCTATATTCTCTCCTCCCTTAGGCCTTCCCTTTGGTGTCTTTTTATACCAACTCCAAAGTAGCTTTTTAGTTAGGATTTGGTTGGGGACAGTTGAGGCGACGAGCATTAACAGGTGATCAGCAGGTAAAACCCGCGATCTCCACCCGAAAATAAGGAGTTTTATATTTTTTAAGTGTTTTAATACATATACGCGGGTTGGGTATATATGAACCCACATACACACACGTTTAACTCAGGGCAATGTCGCGTACAGGGAATAAAACACTGTTTTTTAGATTTTGGACCAGGTCTGGAAGGAGGGGTTGCCCTAGCTCATGAGTGCAACATCGCAAACCATAATAGTGAGATTTGGAGCTATAATAGGAGGTTCATTCCAAATTTCACTGAACTTGCTAAAGGTTATACACGTCTTTTGAAAAAAGAAGTGTCATTCAACTGGGATCAAGTTGCACAAGGTTCCTTTGATGCTTTAAAGGATTCCCTAATAAAAGCATCATTGATGTACACTCCTGACTATCAAAAAGACTTTAACCTGTATCTCGCCACAATAGATACATCCATTGGGATGAATGTATATGTTGTGGCGAGATATAGGTTAAAGTCTTTTTGATAGTCAGGAGTGTACATTAATGATGCTTTTATTAGGGAATCCTTTAAAGCATCAAAGGAACCTTATGCAACCTGATCCCAGTTGAACGACACTTCTTTTTTCAAAAGACGTGTATAACCTTTAGCAAGTTCAATGAAATTTGGAATGAACCTCCTTAGAAAGTTTGATTTCCCTTTGAGTTTCTGTATCTGAAGCAAATTGAAGGTGGAGGCATGTCGATGATTTCCTGAAACTTACATGGGTTGAGTCAAATCCCATCCTTATAAACTACGAAACCAAGTAAACATCTAGAACTGACATAAAACACACACTTGTGTGGATTGAGTCATATCTTGTAGTGTCAGCAATGTACAAATATAGCTTTCAAATGATGCAGATGATCAGTCTGATTTCGTGAATGAGCTGGTAGATCGTCGAGATATGGTTGAACAATGTGTTTGATGTCATGGAAGGCATAGTCCATTGCCCTCTGAAAATTTTCCCCTGCATTCTTTAAACTGATAGGTAGTTTATGGGACGTGAATGTGCCCCACGGACATATAAATGCAGTCTTCAACTAGTCCTATGGGTGGATGTTTATTTGATTGTACCAAGAAAATCCATCCATGAATGAAAAGATTTCACATCCAGTGCATTCATCAATTATCTGGTTGATGAAGGGTGTAGGGTAGTTTTCCTTTGGACAAGCTTTATTTACATCCCTGTAATCAACACACACTCTAATCATTCCTTTCTTTTTCATGACAATAACAATATTCAATACCCAATCAGTTAGAGGAATAGGGTATATTCAATGATGCTCGAGTCAATGCCCAACATTTCTTCATATGACCATGAAAATACATCTTGAATTCATGAAAGAGAGCAGAGTATATTTCTAGTTCTGAAAAAGAACAATATTTGCCGACATGAATATTCTCTACAACATTAGGTTTGGTCGAGATATTTATGGCGATAGTTTCTTCAATATTGGACAGATTTCACTCAGAATCCACCATATTTATAGTATTTAATAGAAAACCAAAAACTGAAGGATGATCAAGGTTGTTCGAATAATGTTTGTCGTTATCTTGAAGATGGGAACGATGGTGGTAATCTTCCCATGGTGCCTCTCCTATCATCATTGACTAAATGATTCCTTCGTCTGTAGAATGTATATGTGACCAAGGATCTGAAGAGGTGCCATATTCTAGAGACCTATCTATCCAAACACTTGATGAGTTATGATTTGGGTTTGCCGCCCAGGCCAAGAAAATTGATTGCTACAAAATTTCTATGGGGCTTGGAGGCAATACCTAGTGATGATCCATGCTATCAAAATGTTCGAAAATCTTCTTAATCCTTGCTGATGTAGAAGATACCATCTTATAGGTTTCCACCAAGGCCACCTTCGCCAAATTACTCGAAGTCGGGAGAGCAAAAGTACGCATTAAGGCAAGGTCTTTTAGGAGGCCTACTCTGACATTTTGAAGTGGCTGAGAGCTTCCATGGATCATTGGAATGCCTCCCGTATCTTGTGAACTATTGGAGAAAAAGGTTAGTTGGTCAATGATTGTAATTCTGCCTTGGAAGGGAAATGCAATCTTTCTAAAATATGTTGACACAACAGTAGCCATAGCATAAATCCAAGGCCTTCCTAGTAGGATATTGTAATCGAGGTTTCCATCGATAACTTTGACTTCAATTTCTACTATCTTGCCCCCCAGTTTAACTTGCAAGTTACTTAATATCCCATACGTCATGTATGTTCTTCCATCGAACACTTTTAATGTCGTTGATCATCATGATAAGGGTGTTGAGCCTAAAGTTTTCTAGCGACTCATTGACATAATACAGGTAGATGCCCCCTCATCAAAGATTGTTCTATGAACAATTTTGTTGAGGGATTTTACCTGTATAACGAAAGCGAGTTCGGCCAGTAAGTAAGGTTCATATCCTTTGTCATTAAAGGCAACAAGATTCGAATCTGTTTGGTCAATCCCACCTATTGCTAATAATAAAGCTTGCTTTGGGAGGGGAAATTATGCAGTACTTCAAGTGTCGACATAGCATATGGAGATTGAGCCATATTCTCTACTATATTATAATTTTGTGTTGCTCGAGCACGAGGATTAAATGTCGATTTATGTACTACTCCCTTTGGCGGCTTTATTGTTAGTTCAGGAATAATGGCTAGTACAACTTCTGACAAAGTCGTTGTCAAACTACTAGGTTGATCTATAGCCTTGTTGTTGTTCAACATCTATGGATTCCCGTAATCTTTATTCCTCATCAATATCTCAGCATCATTTTGCTGCTTCGAGATGGATAACATAAACACTTGGGATGGAGAGGCATGATCGATAGCAACTAGATGAGTTTTTGGGTTTGGAAATGGATCAGTCAATACTGTAGAAGTGCTCAAAGTTTTTAAAAATTTCTTGACCTCAGCTTGATGCGGACAATTTTTTGTATAATGGTCCTCATTGCATATGAAACATGGCTTATTAGGTTTCTTCTTCCCAGCATGGTTTTCAGAACATTTTTTAGGAGTTAAATTTTCATGTTTCTTCTTTTTATTTTTCCCTTTCTTCTTGCCCCCTGCTTGCTTCAGTTCTTTGCCTTTGTCGGATGACATGGCATTAACCTCTGAGGTAGGAAGTTTGTCATTTGCTTTTTTACTAGAAACTGCAAGGGCTTTACCAGTTTGAGCCTTTGCGATTTGCGAACTTGACGTACCAATCATGCCATCATCGGCATGAGAGTCCCTGTTTGATTTAGGAGGTGGAGTAATGGAAAATTCTAGTCTAGGAGAGTCAGGGGTCTTGTCATAGAGCATGCTAGACTGAGTATAGATTAGGTCTAAATATTGTGCATGAGCAATGACTTGCTCTTCAATGACAACTCCTCCTTTCGCCACATCTTCAGTAATAGATGGTAATAATGACTTAATAAACCACTCAGCTAGAATCAGATTAGGAAAATAGGTCTTTACCATTCGATGGCGACGTCGCCACTCATGGATATGATCAGATATGTGAGTGGCTATTTTCTATTTAAAATTGGTAAGGAGTTCTGTTCCCGTTTCATACCTTATGTGTAACTGAAAGGGGGATAAAAAGGTAGTGGCAAGGGTGCTGAAGTTATCGAATGAAGCTTTAGGCAATTCGATGTACCATTTCACTACCAGACCAGTTAGCATTCGTTAAAAAGGCAAAGCCTAATCGAATCATCATTGAGGGTGTTGGATGAAAACCACAAATGAAATATCATTACATTATTCGATGGATCTTCACCCAGATTACCATTGAATTTAGGAACATATTAGGGAAGTTTATGAGGAATCGCTGGCCACTAAGCAGCGTAAGCAATTGGATCATTCACTAACCGGTTCAAATTTGGTAATTCTAGAGTTGCTACAAAGGGAAACTGTTGATTCAGGTTTGGTTAAGCATACCCAGGATAAGATGGGATCGCCTGAGCAGTGGGTCTTTGCATAATAGCATAATGTATCTAATGCTGGTAACTTTGATAAGGTTTATGGACATAACCAGTATAGAATCGTTGTTGATAACCATTTTGACAATGTAGTTGTCCATTACCTAAAGCGCCTTGTTGCTCAGGTCCTCAATAAACTTGCTAGAATTGGGGTTGTTGGTATTGCACCAGCCATGGTTGTTGAACCATTTGTTGTTGCCTAATACTGGATGATTGACCAAGATGTGGAGTGATAACACCTAATTAAGCTTGAGTCATCTCGGTTAAGGAAGCACTAATCTAAGATTGTGACGGAGCCATAGATAGAAGAGGCTGTTGTACTATAACCTGAGTAATTTGAGGTTGACATACAACAATTTGTGCTTGTACTTGCAACACAGTCACAATAGCAGGTGTAGTGGTAATATTCGACACAAGTTGGGTTGGTTGCATTGAATATACAACCCTTGGTTGTTGAGGTAGTATTGGTATCCAACCACCAGATGTAATTCCAGTTTGACCTAAATTTTGTTGTGAGCTCTCATACGGTTGTTCTCTAGGAGGGAGCAATGAAAAAGCATATTGCCTCCCGTATGGTGATAATCTAGTGTTCAAAGGATAGATGGCTCTTTGAAGACTGGGCTTCCCAAATCAAAACTAGTATGCAAGATCAATTTGCTGAGCTTCAACATAAGAAATGCAAGATAGGGTCCCAGAAGAACCAATGGGAATAGACCATGTCGTCAAAATAGTCCCTGGGTGGACTCTGTCTAGTTATTGATAACTAGTAGGGATAGATGGTATACTAGAAAACACCGTAGGAGTGGTAGTAGGAGGTTCTGCTACGACTGTGTTAGATGACATAATCCTGGATGTTGACAATTGTTCAGACATATTCAGTCTATCCAAAAGATTTCCTAGTGATTCAACAAGAACTTGCGATGAAGGATGATTGATAGAACTAACTTCAGGAATAGAAGGATATAAGTGGATCCCAACTCCAAAATGCAATGGATTACTGGATGGAAGATCCTCTACAACTTCTTCTATAGCAATCAGTCCAGGTGGAAGAGGTAGACCGCCAGGTCTGTAAAATATTTTCGGTGCCAAAGAAGGTATAGTTTCTGTAGCGACAGACACTGGAGGGGTGACACCTTCTGAATTCTGGAACTCAAATCCCAGATGTTTAGGTGAGTGAACTTCAGTTTCTGTATCAGCGCTAGATGGAGCTACTTCAGGTATAGAGGTGTCTACCATTACACTAGGATCAGTTCTAATGTCCTTTTGTAATCGCAGAACTTCTTTTGTAAAGGCTGATGTACCAGAAATGATCGAAGTAACAGTAGTCTCTGATGATGTTGAAACACAAGTTTCAAATAAACCAGGAGAGGTGGACTCAGTTAAACGAGACTTTTTTTCCTGGAATGGTTTCATTTTCGGAGTCAAAGATAGTTGACTCGCTAGCCTCCATGAACGATGGGGTTTTGATTGACTATCTTCCATGATTTCAAATTACTTGATCAACTTAAAATTAAAAAGGGGAAAATGTTATTCCGAATTAAATGAATTTTATGATGCTTTGACACAACTTTGTTTTTTCAATTTTTAACAGTCAAAAAGGAACAAAAGTGACTACTTTGGAAATATAGACAGAGGGATTACTAAAGCAATCGCAAAACTGCAATATACACCTTGGTGGTAAGTTAAAGAGAAATTACCAAGGATTTTACATACGGTAGTTAATCTTCCTAAATGTTGTGTTCAGTGCATTGCGATCGATAGGGTAGCAGACACGACTTCCTAAGGATAAATGATATCAGCCTATTGTGGTCTCCCAATATATACTCGATGGTACAGGGAGCACAAGTTCGTATTGGAACTTGTCATATCAAAGAGGAGGAATCACGCAACCTTCGATGAAAACGATAGTTACCAGGTTTTACAACACCGGAATACGTCTCTAGCCTAGACTTCTAGATGTTGTACATTAGGTTCCAAACCATTTTTATGTTCATTGAGGTTTATTTTAGAGTATCTTTTTTAGAAGTTTGTCTTTCAAGGTTCACCGCATGATGTAGATGTAAAATCCCTAAATATGCAATCTAAAATGATAAATAGTCATTTGTTTTATTTTAGCAATAAAAATCCTAGCTACTAAGGAAAGAAGAGTCTGGTTCTTTCAACAAAGAGCAGAGAGCACACACTAAATGCACTTTTCCTAAATCATTTTACGCATGCAGTCTAAATGTAGATGCACATGCATGTATTTGTTTTTCCATTTCCTTAGTGTGAGAATGACAAAAAGGAAAACTAAGTACAGATCTGAGCTATTTTCTTCAAAGCAACACTTCAACAATTTCTTTTCAAAATGAAAGGAAGACTAAAACGACACTTTCGATTTCAAATGGAAAGCTACTTTCGACACTTCAAATATTGATAGTTCAAATCAAATACAATGACAAAAGTACAATCAACTATCTAGAAGAGGAAGACTTTACGACACTCTTCTTCTTGACTCAAAATGACAGTGACAACACTTTTGAATCAAAATAAGACAGTTCGATTAAGCTACTCTTGACAATGGAGGACTGTAAATGACGAAAAATACATAGAAAACATTCACAAATCCTGATCGATGGAGGTTGAATAATGCAAAGGAAGAAGGCTTCAACAATGATATACTGATCATAAGCAGCAAAACTACTAAATAGAGTTGAAAACAAGGAGAAAAAAACCAATTTCCTAGGAGGAAAAACAGTATCATTCAATCATCACATCTATCCTTAAGGGAAAGAGGGATGCATCTCACCTGCAACACACCAGAGGTGCGATGCATACAAGCTGCTAGTTACAGACAGTGCGATGGGCTAGGGAACGAAACTGAGTTTGGTTTGTGCTCAAAATTTGTAGCTAAGTTCAGTTATTTCAGCTAAGCTATAATAGATAGTAAAAACAAAGTATAGGGGTATGAACTTAGGAGGTTATTGACCTACCACAAGGGCACTTAGGATGTTTGCAAGTCAGATGCTTAGTTCATAAACCAACCCAGATATTAACTAAAGCAGCGTTGATCTACTTTACACTTGTATAGCAAGAGCAGTTCGAAGGCTAGCTGGCTTAACTTCAGGCTTCGTTTGTAGTTTATAAAGTAAACAAAACTAACAAACAAACAAACTATTCATTCCCCAGCGAAGTCACCATTTTGTTTCTAGGAAAACTAATGTCTTTTTTATCTACTAGTCCCACTAAGATAGGTAGCTATCTTAGAAACAAACAATTCAAAGCACTTCAAGATTTCCTTTATGTATGATAGATAAGAGAGAAGAAGAGGGGACCAACCTGTACCTTCCACTTGTCTCCTTGCTTGTTTCCTCTCTCCCTTGATAGAGATTGCCACTCTTCTCCTACTTGTCCTGATTTAGAGAATACTTGTAGAGGTAAAGAAACAAAACACTATCAAAGCATCTTGATCTATGATATCATAAACAATGCAGAATTAGAAATACATTAACCATACAATTGCATCCACAAATAACATGATTCACAAATGCACGATTATATGGATGAAAAATCAAAGAAATTTATTGATAGTAGAAGTAGAAGAGAGGATTGCAACCCAACTGTTTGATCTAGTATCATCCTCCCAACATAAAAGCCCTCTTCGCCTCATGAAAAGAAACATCACCTAACAATACAATGTTTTTCTCAAAGAGAAACCAACATCACTTCCTTACAAATTACAAAATTCTCGCCCCTAGATGTCTCAGATGAGGGATCCATTTATAGATATTTGAAGAGGGGTGAGCCAGCTTCTAACTTTTTTATCATTGTCATTTCACTCATAATTCTTGGTTCCACTTGGAGATTTCATGATCTCTTACTCATCCCTGGGCGAATTTAGAGAGGAAAGTGTCATATGAGAAGTTTCTAGAAGATTCTATGGGTCTCCACTTAGCAAACTATCTTTACCATTTGTCTACTCTCACCCATCACACCCCAAAAAAGGCTCTTTTAGTATGCATCACACCTGGCTAGTGTAGCATCCAGTATACATCGCACCCTAAGCATGGAGCAGTCTGTATGGTCCAGTTTTGGCCAGTTTTGAGTGGTTTTTCAGGTGGAACTTCTGGGAAATTATGTAGTTAGTTTACCATGATCCTTTAGAGTGTGAAACAAAACTATTAGGGGTTTAAGAGCCCTTGGTTTATTGACATAGGTGATTGGGGTTGCAGTGCCTAAATATGTCTATAACACTTTGTTTCATTTTTTAATGAGGTTGACACAAGACTAGGAACTATCCTCATCTAACTGTTCATGGACCATATGAGAACATGGCTCCCAAGAGGTCTTTACTAGATGGAAGGACCATGCTCCAGGAGGAATACATTTCATTTGGTACCAAAGACAGATCAAGTTCCAATTCCCCTAGGACATAATGTACTATACCATCTGTGTGAACATCAGCAGATGTGGAGACAGAACAAGTAGACACATAATTGACCTGTGGCTGGGAAGGTACTGCTTGCAAATGAGATCTGATAGGGGATGATGGTTTCAAAGGAGACGCATGGTGATCAATGAATGACAGTTGACCAATAGTCACAATTCTTCCTTCGTGCAAAAAATAAACCACATGGGAAAGTGAAGAAACAAGAGTTCCCATGACATACACATAGTCAAGTCCAAGGACGAGATTGAAATCTAATGGAGCTTGGACTACCATCACATATATATAGTCAATATTTCCTCCCAAAGTAATAGGGAACTATGGAAGGATCCCTAAGGGTTGACTAGTTCCTCCATCGAAAGCCAATAGATTCTGGGTGACAAGCATAAGCTGTGGGGAGCACAAAGCTTACCAAGTAGTAGAAGACATGATTCTAACAAACACACCTTCATCTAATATGGTGCCAGGTACTACCATATTATAGTCTTGTATTTTGATCTAGAAAGTAACATAAGATGGGAGGCAGAAAGTAGTCAATGGACCCCAATCAAAAGAGATGACATAACTACTTGGCGGGGGTATCATATGATTTTCCCCATGCTCTGCAGGGATATAAGGACTCTCCTGAACAACTAGGATAGGAGGGTCACTCTTCGATTCATGAGAATTTGAGGAGACAAGAAGAACATGAGTAGTATGATCAATACACTCTTCTGGAACTGAGTGAGCAATTGGTGGCAGAGCCAAGTCAACACTCTTTTCAACCAATGGTTGGTCGGTAACAGACACAAAAGAGTCTCTCTCAGGAAGAGCAGTAAGATCACTACACTCTTCTGAAATAGAGTGAGCAACTAGTGGCAAAGCCAAGTCGACACTCTTTTCGACCAATGGTTGGTTGGGAACAGACACAGAAGAGTCTCACTCAGGTAGAGTAGGACGAGCAGGAGATGAACCCAAGTCAATATCTTTACCAACCAGGAGAGGGTTATAAGAAAGCCTTTGATAACCAATAGCGAGTTAAGGTTGAGGAGCTGTAAGGTTTTCCAAAACTTTGGAAGCTTTATCCATAAGAGGACAAAGATGATGAAGATGCTCTCCTTCACATAGACTTTAGGGGAATCGAATCTTCCATTTCCTCTTACCATCGCTATCTAAGAGTGTAGCATCAACATGATATCTAGAGGTTGATGGGGATGGTCAATCTAGATTTTGAAACCATACCTCTAAGACTCTGGTAATGCCAAGACAGTCTTAGAGGAGATGGTCACCCTTACACATCTTGCAAGGGAATCTGACCTGCCTTGGAGGAACAGAAGGTTTGCCTATAGGAGGTGAATTTTGAGTAACAACTGCATGGTCGGCCTCTTGCTTAGTTGACTTCTTCTTCTTCTTCTTCTTCTTAGCCTCTTGGTTACTAGATTTGAAACTTTCACCAGGTGAAGTAGAGGAGGAAGGTGAAAAAATAGGGAAAGATGGCAAGGGGTCAACCTTAGAATCATCATGACTTGATTTAAATGAAGGATATGGCGGTGTAGGAGTTGGGAAACTCAGGATCATTGAGGTCAAAAATAACTAGACAAGTAAACAAATGTTTAACCCAGGGAGGGACAACATTGTCATATAAGGAGCACCAATGTTTCCAAAAGAAGGAAAAGGACTAGGATTCCCCTCTAAGGGGGATCCTTGACTGGAAAACTCTGGAA
This sequence comes from Pinus taeda, assembly GCA_000404065.3. Classification (NCBI taxonomy): domain Eukaryota; kingdom Viridiplantae; phylum Streptophyta; class Pinopsida; order Pinales; family Pinaceae; genus Pinus; species Pinus taeda. Next base: position 185,170 of record APFE030784791.1, on the reverse strand, counting down.
ATGTTGCCATTGGAATCGACTCTAAATAATTACCAAGGAAGATAACTTTTACCAGGAATATTTCGTGGGTAGTTAATTTTAAGACACTAAAGTAAAACTTTTCCTTTTCATATTTTAAGAGTCAAGAAAGGGATGAAAGGTGACTCTATCGCTTTCGATTAGAAACGAGCTCGAGAGGACAAGTGTTTGAATGATATTTTAAGTTTAATGAGTCAAAAATATCAAAGGACTGCTTTGGAACTCTAGTTGAAATGTTTAGCAGACAAATCGTGAACTGCAGAATACCTCCTAGTGAACCAAGAAGTACGAGCAGGAAATCTCCTCGAATGTTATGTTCGGTGTATCACATTTGCAAGGCGGCTGACTCGGCTTCCAATGGATAATATCATTGCAACCTAGTAGGGTCTCCCATCATATATGCGATGGTACAGTGAGCACAAGTCTGTACTAGCACTTATCGAATCACAAAAGGAGGAATCACCCAACCTTCGTGAAAATAACAGCCACTAGGTTTAAAGACACCAGAACACATCTCTAGCCTAGAACTCTAGATATATGAGCGTTAAGTTCCAATGCGTTCTTAGATTAATTCGATAAATTTTAGCAGTTTATCTTGAATTAGATCTCAGTTTCAAGCCCCTATAGAATGTATCTTCAAAAACTCCTAGAATGCAACTAAATGAGTAACTAACCATAGAAAAGTGAGAGGTTCATTTCAAAGCAATCAAAGCAACAAGAAAGCAAATGCAAGAACAGTGCTTTTCATTATTTTGCAAGCAAACCAATCAAGTGGAAAGAGAAATGCTTCTATCTTTCACTAACTTGCAAGAAATCCAATTAAGAAAATGAAAAATACATCCTTCGCTTTTCAAATTCTAAATGTCAAGAATTTACTAATGAAAAAGATTTTTCTCATTTCCTAATGCAAAATGAATGCGATATTTTTTTTTCAAATAGATGACAAGCAACTAAATGCAAAAATAAAAACAATGCTAGTTTTAATTCCTTTCTAATTGAAATCATCCAATAAGTGAAGAGAAACATTCCACTCAGAAACTAATCAAAGACTCAAAACAAAGAATATGTTTCTTTCTTCAAAAACTTGAAACCTTTCTAATTGACCAGGGAGCAATGCAATCTATGTCAATGTGATGGATGGAATCCGTTATCACTCAGGTTGTCCCTAGGCTCCTAATAGGGATACAGCCAAGGTAACCACAAGCCAATCTTTGGATTGCAGGTTCTAGCCCACCTGCAATCTAAGAGGGCTCTCTCCTTATGATTCAACTTTTGTTGATGATTTTAGGCTAGCTTTCTGGCTTCAAGGGAGTGTTGTTTGTGATTGGATGGAAGGTAGGATTCTCGAACAAAGAGGCAAGGTAAAGTGTGATAAGTTTCGAACCATTGGGCATGGAGTCACAGATTGCGGCTTGCAATCGTTTTCTTAGTCACAAGGGGATACAGAGTGGGATAGCCACTCAGGATACCATTATTGGCCTGTTGAAAGTATGGAATGAACATCAGGGATGAAAGGCAAAGGAGAATCATTTCATCATGCTGAAAAAGAGGAGAAATGGATGAATGGGATCCACGAGCAGTCAAGAATTCCTAAACATGCACTCATATGTGAAAGAAACAACGTAAACAAGATCATTTAAGTATACATGCTCATAACTATTTCTGGAGAAAACATCGAGAAGTGCAAAAATTGAACTTAAGGTGTAATGAAACAAATCTTAAGCTATTCTTTTTTCCTGCAATTTGGAAGGCAGTATGGTGGTAAAAAAACATAAAAGTAAACAGAGGAGAGAAACACTTATTGAATCATGTAGAAGCACAGGAATTCCATAATCATTCCTTGGCCAAGAGAAGACATCAAGTAGTTTCGCAATCCATGCTTTCAACAATCTTTGATTATGGAAATTATGACAGTTACAGTGCGAGTCTCTGCTCGGAGAAAAAGCTGGAAAGAAGACTGACCAGCTACTACTACCAGCCAACCCACCCCTCATAACATTGTTCAGGGTGGTATTTATAAGCAAAATATCGGAAAGACATCATTACAACCGACCTAAACAGGTCTACTAGAAAATTCTTCAAAAATCTAAGTGTCGTTGGAATTAAATGCAAGTAAATCGTTTTGGCTGCGCTAGGGGCAGCTGAATCAGAAAAGGTGACAATGTGGCCCTTGAGGGCTAGATGCGGTGCTGCTGTAGTGATTGTGCCTTGGGAATTGCAGTCCTGCTCTGGTGTGAGTTAAATGCGCAATAATTATGATTTGAGAGCTTCAAGTGGCTTCACCCTCTTTCTATGAATCTGCAGGAAGGTATTAAATGTTCTCTTGCTTCGGGCCGCTGCTCAAGATTTTCACTGATACTCTTTGCCGCTACATTGATGGCTTCTGCCATCGACTGATACTCTTCGACATGCTTGATGCCTGATGATTTGATCTAATACTTTTTAAACTCTGTCATTGATCTGCTACTGTCTTTAAACTGGATCATTTTGGCACAATCGGGCGATTTTCGGGCTTTTCGGCGCACAAGGGGCTAAGAAATCAAAAGATTCCCCGAAGATTCCTTGAAACTGCTTATTTCCCGTAGCGATGCGTGAATCGCGCATCGAAAACTGCCTCTTTTTCTTGTTCTGGAGCTCCGAAGTGCGATTTTTCTTCCTGCGCGAAGTTTCAGCTTTCTGGCTGCTGACGCCAGCATGACGTCAGTTGTACGGCAGATGATGTCAGCTGTGCTGGGTCCCTGGTACCAAATGACATGGTGAGGTGCTGATGTTGGGGAAATGCGATGAATTAGCTCCGATGCGATCGCAATGTCGCATCGGCGGGGAACAGAGGGTGCTTATGTTGGGCATTTGGTGCTTGCAACCGCTGATATCGTGATATCGCATCGGGTGGTGCCAGATGGGTCATAACTTTGCATGGAGGGGAAAGTGTGATCTTGCGATGTGATCTGGTTATACTCTGGAAGGAGTCCATTGTATCTAGGAGATGATTTGGAGGTTAAGGGTTCTTGCTTAGTTTCAGGTAAATAGAGCAATTCCCAGGGGTACTTATGGTTATTTTTCAACCAGGGGGAGGGATATTACGTAGGGGAAAATTACTTAATATTAGTAGGGGGAACGGGAAGAAATAGGGAGCTAAATAATAATGTTAGTGGTTAATATGGAGGTGGTAAGAAAGCGCTAAGTTCAGGAGAGCTTAGGCTGCTAGAAGGGGGTATGACCAATCTTTCGGGAAAGTATGGAACAACTTTGAGTGAAGCAGATCTTCACTCAAGCTAGTGTTATGAAAAATGATGAAATTTGAGAGGTGTCAAGCATATCTTGACCTCTTTTGGGGATGTTAGTTAATGATTTGGGAAAGCAGAGAAGGGGAGTTAGTTATACCTCTTTTGAGCTTCTCGCACGGAATTTCTTGCTGATAGTGTCCTGAATGAGATGACACCTGAAAGTCTAGAACTGATCAGCAATTAGGGTTCAGCAACCTCAGCACTGCCTACCTAGCCTACTTAGCTAGCATTTTTTCTTCTTTTGATTTGGGTGCACTTAGACTTGCAAACCCATCATTCATTTTTCTTTTGATGCTTTCCTATCTACATACTACCCTTATTTCTTCCGAGGGCCTAGATTAAGTTGTTGGGCTCCTCTGCTTCTCTACCTATCTAAGAATCTACCAAGATTAAACTGTTTGGATAGATTTACATTTACTACATTCTAAAACAGGAAATTTAAACCTAGGGAGACCAAGATTAGGCTGTTTGGACCTCCCTTTAACTGAAAACATTGGCGATACTGGGATAACTTTACAAAATTTGGAAGGAAATTGAATGAACTTGAAGTAGCCTTCTTCGTTTGGAGACTATTTAAGCAAATATGGAGCATTGCAGCAAGCAAAGTACGACATATTTGGCCTGTAAAATGTCAATCATGAAATATGAATACCCTGTTGCAGCAGGAAGCTAACAGTGGCTCCACTTGGGGATGGCTTCTCCTTGCGAGAAGTCAAGAACAGCAGGTCAGAACGCCTTGATCTTTAGTTGTTTCTGTCTTCTGCAAAGTGCTGCCTGCTTTCGTCTGCGTGCTTTAGTATTATAAACACTAAGGAAAGTACAAAAACTGATATACACAACTATGTACAAACCAATCACCCTCTGCCTTTTCAAGCAGGAGGATCATTGTAGTGCTTCAACATCTGGCCATTGACCGGGCCTTCTTCGGCTGTGCTGTCATCAAGAGATTTGAGAAAGTAGGTGTTATTGCCTTGCACAGCGCTGATAATGTACGGACCTTTCCATAGAAAATTGAATTTTGCGTGTTTGCCCTTGTCTTCTCTTCGTGCATCCCATCTTAGAACTTTGTTGCCCACCCAGAAATCCTCTAATTTAGTCTTCTTATCAATCATTTTCTTGAGTTTTTCCTGTATACCCTGAGCTTTGTTGAAAAATTCTTCTCTGGTTTGCTGAAGGTGAATAGTCTGATTAATTCTTCTTTGAATGTCATTTGGTTCAGCCTGAATTTCCTGCAACAGTTTGATAGTAGGTATGCCCAGGGATGAAGGAAACTTGGCTTCCATGGCATATACAAGTTCATAGGGGCTCATCGCAATGGATTTTTTGGTGGACAGTCGGTCTGCCCATAGGGCATTAGTGAGCTTTTTGTGCCAGTTCTTTTTGTTTTCTTCTAGCATCTTCTTTATGATATTGATGAGGCTCTTGTTGGAAGACTCAGCCAAGCCATTCCTTGCGGGTAATAGGCTGTGGAGTGACCTAAGGTAATGTGGTATTTGTGGAAAAAGTTAATGATTTTTTCAGGTTTGAAAGAGCAGCGTTGTAGGTAATGATTTTCTCCGGGCAGCCAAATCTAGACAAGATCTTGCTCTCAAGAAATTGGATAATGGTGGAGTCACTGGATTGTCTACATGGGATGGCTTCAATCCATTTGGTGAAATAGTCGGTGGCTGTTAGAATCCATTTGTGTTGGCCTGAGGA
>APFE030784791.1:141771-180147 GCA_000404065.3 Pinus taeda | reverse complement strand
AGGGCAATAGCTTTCTCTTTCCTTCAAAGATTTGGCATTTGTGGCATGAGGCAGTAAACTTTTTCACATCTGCAAATAAAGAAGGCCAGTAATAACCAGCTCGTAAGATCTTGTCCGCCGTGGATTTCCAATATAGGTGTCCTCCGCAATCACCTGCATGAAATTATTTCATGATGCTGTTAGTTTAATTTATAGTTAAACATTTAAGCAAAATACCTTCATAATTTTTCCAAAACAAAGCACCATTTATGACACAGAAATTTGATGATTTCATCGTTAAAAACCTTTTCTTGGTTCTGGACAATCCTGGGGGAGCGCATAGGTTTAACAATACAAAGAAAATATCAATGTACCAAGGGGATTGTATGAAGGTTTCACTGATCTGTGGAGTCGCCAGCTCCGATTCATCGTCCAGTTGGAAGTTTGTTTCAGACATTAGCTTGGCTAGCCCTTGTCCTTTTATAATCTTGGTGGGCTTTATCTCAATGTCGTATTCAAGGATGCTAGCAATCCATTTGCCTCTTCTGCCTTCTAGTCCCTCTTGAGTTAGTATATCCTTCACAACAACATTAGGGACATAGGCGATCACATGGGAGTACAGGATGTAAATTCTAAAGTCTTTGATGGCTTTGACCAGGGCGTAGGCTTGTTTTTCCATAATCTAAAATTTTAGGGGTGCGTCTCTCAATGCTCGGCTGAAGTAAGCAATTGGTTTCTCGTTACCCTGATCATCTTTCTGCAGAAGGACTGCGGCTATGGTGTGTTATGATGCGAAGGAGAAAATGATAAAGTCTCTGTCAAATTGAGGATTGGTGAGGACAGGTGTTTGAGTTAGGGCAGTTTTTATACTCTCGAAAGTTTGCTTGGCCTCAAGAGACCATCTTACCTTGGTGTCCTTTTTTTAGCATGTTGCTCAATAGCCTTACTAGCTCAGCTAAATTTGGGATAAACCTCCTCAGGAAGTTGATCTTTCCGAGGAATGCTTGCAATTCTTTCGTGTTTCTTGGGTAAGGGATTTGGAGGATAGCTTGAATTCTTTCTGGGTCAATTATGATCCCATCTTTTGATATTATATGCCCTAAAAGCTTGCCTTCCTCCAGGGCAAACAGAGACTTCTTAGGGTTCAAGGAAATGCAGTATTTCCTGCATGTGATGAAAATTTGCCTTAAGTGCTTAAGGTGATCTTGATCGGATTTGGAAAATGGGGGTAGGTCATCCAAGTAGACTACGAGGAAATTGTGTATCTCCTTGGCAAAAGCAATATCCATTGCCCTTTGAAAAGTAGCACTAGCGTTTTTCAGCCCAAAAGGCATTTTAACATATTTGAACGTTCCCCAGGGTATGGTAAAAGTTGTTTTGTCCTGATCGTCTGGGTGAACAAGGATTTGATTAAATCCTAAGAATCCATCTAGTAGAGAGATCCTAGAGGAACCCACTACTCTTTGCAAGATATGATCCATTTTGGGTAATGAGTAGTGGTCTTTTAGAGAGACCTGGTTTAAATTTCTGAAATCTACATACAGTCTTATCTCTCCTGTTTTCTTTCTGGTGGGAACTAAGTTAGACACCCATTCAGAGAATCTGATGGGCGCAATGATACCTGCTTCAAACATTCTTTTAATCTCTTTTTCAATCAAAGGAAGAAGCATGGGGTTGATTCTTATGAGTTTTTGTTTGAACGGTTTCTGATTTGGCTTTAGGGGAATGGTATGTTGGATTACTGAAGTGTCATAGGACTTTAATTCCTCATAACTCCACGCAAATACATCTTGAAATTCTTTGAACAGATCCACATATTTCGGTTTTTGGTCAGGAGGAAGATTTTTGGATAGTTTAATCATTCCGGGATGTTCTGTTGTTCCTATGTTGTGTTCTTATATGTCGGCATTCAAAGGTTCCATCTTTGGTTTTTTGGCCACATCGTTGTCATCAGACATGTCTTCCAATGGAGCAAGGCCGGCAGGCAGAACGTTTCATTTTAGGTCAATAAACTCATCTTTTATTTCCACTGCCTTATGTGAACAAAGTTGTTTCAGTTGGCCTATGTTTGTAGTGTCAAAAATAGTTGGGCTTGGTATTTGTTTAGTCGTGGTAGTTGTTAGGGTCAAGCGGTTTTCTTCTGCTGACTGTTGTGATTCGGCTATCGCATCCATGTCAATGTTTGTGCTAGAGAATTCGTCCTCTAGAGTCAAAAAATTGTTAGTCTGGGCATCATCTTGGAACACCTGCCAATTCTTGACATTGTTAGGGACTGAAGGTCTGCGTTTTATTTCAGTAGTGAAGTGGTGACTTGGTCCAAAGGGAAGCCTACATGTGCTAGTGAAGGTGGCTAGGCTATGTGTATGAATATTATGGTCTCGTGCAATTTTGGCCAGCTCAAAATCACTGAAGGCGTTAAGCAATTCACTAGCAGCGGCTCTGTAAGCCCTCATTTTACTATCATTAGCGACAAAGTTGCCCTTTATCTATTGTATGATCAGATCTGAATCACCTAGGATGGAAATGGTGGTAGCTCCCAGGGTTTTGAGCAACTTGAGACCTAAGAGAAGAGCTTCATATTCTGCCATATTGTTTGTACATCTAAAATTGAGTCTATAGGCATGGCCTTGTGCGTGATTCTCGTGAGTATTGTAAATCCACACTCCAGCCCCTACTCCTAACTTGTTAACTGCACCATCAAACTCTAAATACCACGTGGCTTTTCGCCCGAGGTGTGTACCGAGAATTCTAGTGGTATGTGGAGTGAATGAGTTGATGATTTCTGTCTCAGGATTTTCTTTTTGCCCTATGTTGGTTGCCTTGGCTGTTGGGACAATTTCATGGGTATTGGCCACTGATCTCTTATTGACATTGTTCCCTTGCTCTAGAGAGGAGGGCCTGTCATGAGTTGGAGGACTTGTGTCGTCGTTAAACAAAATAAAAGAATCCATATCAGAATGGATTGAGTATATTGGAAAATTTTGGGGTTTCTCCTCGCTACTTACCACATACTTCATTAATGTTTCTCTGTAAAGTCTCTTTGGTTGCCCAAAGATCGATATGGTGGTGTAAGAGAGGTCGAGTTGAAGGGATCCTTGTAATTTAGCTCCCCACGATCTGGATAACAGCATGCCATATTTTGTGGGAATGTCAGCAACTACTACGTCCATTAAGATTGTCTTGTTGGGAAATTGGACTAGGGAGACACAAAGGTCTTTGATTAGGCCTAGACATTTGACCTGACTCGAGTTAAACGAATACAGATCTTTATAGGGTCTGGTGACATCAAGATTCAACCTTTCCATTACAGCTTTGGGCATGAGGTTATGTGAGGCGCCTGAGTCAAACATAGCATTGTGCAGTATCTTGTCATGTATGTGCAGGCTGACATAGAAAGGTGGACCAGGTCCGTATGTTGCTTTTCCGTCAACTTCTGGCCCGAACAGTAGTTCGAGAGTGTCATCTAGAACGTTCACATCATCCCTAACTTCCGGCAATTGAAGTGCTTTTTGAATTTGTTGTCTATATACATCATGCTTAGCCAGTTCTGAGAGGGGGATGGAGATCTTGAGTTTTCCAATTTCTGTTTCTAAACTGAACGGTTTTTCCACTGGGTTTCGGGCATTGACACTAGTGAAATTTTCTTTTTTAGGCATACTCCCTGTATTTTCTTTTGGAGCATCCGTATCATGGTGTATAACTATCTGTGCTATCTATGTTCTAGGAAGATTTTCAGGAATGCTCTTCAGATCTTTTTCCAGATGGGAGGTAGGCAGAGGCTGCTCAATAGAACCATGTGTATCTGTTACATCTTCCACAATAACCTGATAACCTGATGAGGATTTGGGATATGGCTGTCAGCTGGTTGGCTGTTACTGATCTTCCCTTTAGCTTTTTTGGGTTGTTTGTCATATTTTGCTTTGCTAGGTGGAAGAACATTGACAGTCCGTGTTCTTAGTTTGTATTGCTTATGTACTTCGTATATAGCAGTGTCATATCCTTGTTTAAAGTCAAAGGACTCACCTGATTTGGTGCGGAATTGATCTGAATCAAGGTATGGTCGGTTTTCTTCCATGAGGAAGGTTTGTTGTTCATCTTCTGAATCAACCAGGTTCATTAGGGTCCCGTCTGTGGGCTCAGCGGATGTAGATGCCTCAGCATATTTTTCTTGAAAAGGAGGTCTAATGTCGTGGTCTTGACTGGCCCAACCTACGTTCAAGTTTTGGGTCTTTTTGAAGTTTGGGTTCCTTGTGGCATTAGGTTGTTGACTTTCCCATGAATTTTTCCTCTCAACATTGTCTAATCTGTCTCCCAGCCTATTCATGCTACTAACGACCGCATATAGCTTCTGCTCGAAAGAGGAGGGTTCTTCTTTGAAGGTGGTTCTTCTCTCAGTTCTAGTTCTATTTCTTTTAGCGATTAGATTTGCTTCCACCCTCACTGAAGCATCTTGCATTTCTGCGAGGCTTTGAGGGGCTCTTTCCCTTAGTTGATACGCCATCTTGGCATCAAAACCGTCAGGGAATTTGTATAATGCAAGGTCGGGTGGAGGCCTTAAATTTGGTGGTATTGCATTGTAAACATTGTTAAATCTGGCGCAGTAATCCAGAACAGCTTCCCTAGGTCCTCTCTTGATAGGATCATATTCGGATAGTATGTGTAGGGGGTCCTTCTTTTTCTCCCATCTGTTAATGAAAGTCTGGTATAAGGCTTTCGGGTTTAGTATGGAATTAGGTGGAAGTGCCCTAAACCAGGTTCTAACATCACCAGTCAAACTTTGGACAAAGATCTTCATTCTTACACTCTCATCATCTATCTCATAACTCTCGAAATAATCCTGCATTTTCTTTGTATGTTGTAGGGCGGTGCAGGAGGTTGTGCCATCGAAATAAGTGATTTTCAATTGGTAGTCCTGAGGCATAGCCCAGAGATTAGCAGGTAATTGTAATGGTGCATATCTAGCCATGATGATGGGGATGAGCGGAACACCTAAGGTGACGGGGATTACAGGAATAACAGGGGCAGAAGGAGTAGTAGAGGTGGTAGGGATGTGGGATAGAAGCATGGCACAGCTACTTGGAGAAGGGCGTGATGAGCCAAGGGAACTTGGGGTCAACCGGAATAAAACTTTGACAGGGGTTGGTACAACAATTAGCTGAACTGTTTCAAGACTAACAGGGGTTTGGCAATCTTTTTGTTTTTGTTTTCTGATGATTTTTGGAATTAGATTTGGATTTTCAATGATAGGGGGGTTGTTCAGGTTGGGATTTGATCGTGTATTACGCGTTTGTTTCTTAGGAGACAGTTTCTAGTATATCTTTGGAAAGTTTCAAAATGTGCAACAACACAGGTCGACTGAGCCTTTCACAAGCCGGTTTCTTCCTCTGTAGAGTTGTAGACTGGTTCCATTAATTTATCTGAGGAGGTCCCCAGCGGAGTCGCCATTATGTTATCACTCAGGTTGTCCCTAGGCTCCTAATAGGGATACGGCCGAGGTAACCACAAACCAATCTTTGGATTGCAGGTTCTAGCCCACCTGCAATCGGAGAGGGCTCTCTCCTTATGATTCAACTTTTGTTGATGATTTTAGGCTAGCTTTCTGGCTTCAAGGGGGTGTTGTTTGTGATTGGATGGAAGGTAGGATTCTCGAACAAAGAGGCAAGGTGAAGTGCGATAAGTTTCGAACCATTGGGCATGGAGTCACAGATTGCGGCTTGCGAGCGTTTTCTTCGTGACAAGGGGATATGGAGCGGGATAGCCACTCAGGATACAATTATCAGCCTGCTGAAAGTATGGAATGAACATCAAGGATGAAAGGAAAAGGAGAATCATTTCATCATGCTGAAAAAGAGGAGAAATGGATGAATGGGATCCAGGAGCAGTCAAGAGTTCCTAAACATGCACTGATATGTGAAAGAAACATCGTAAACAAGATCATTTAAGTATACATGCGCATAACTATTTCTAGAGAAAACATCGAGAAATGCAAAAATTGAACTAAAGGTGTAATGAAACAAATCTTAAGCTATTCTTTTTTCCTCCAATTTGGAAGGCAGAATAGTGGTAAAAAACATAAAAGTAAACAGAGGAGAGAAACACTTATTGAATCATGTAGAAGCACAGGAATTCCGTAATCATTCCTTGGCCAAGAGAAGACATCAAGTAGTTTCGCAATCCATGCTTTTAGCAATCTTTGATTATGGAAATTATGACAGTTACAGTGTGAGTCTCTGCTTGGAGAAAACTCTGGAAAGAATACTAACCAACTACTACTACCAACCAACCAACCCCTCACAACATTGTTCAGGGTGGTATTTATAAGCAAAATATCGGAAAGACATCATTACAACCGACCTAAACAGGTCTGCTAGAAAATTCTTCAAAAATCTAAGTGTCACTGGAATTAAATGCAAGTAAATCTTTTTGGCTACGCTAGGGGCAGCTGAATTAGAAAAGGTGACAATGTGGCCCTTGGGGGCTAGATCCGGTGCTGCTGGAGTGATTGTGCCTTGGGAATTGCAGTCCTGCTTTGGTGTGAATTAAATGCGCAATAATTATGATTTGAGAGCTTCAAGTGGCTTCGCCCTCTTTCTATGAATCTACTGGAAGGTATTAAATGTTCTCCTGCTTCGGGCCGCTGCTCAGGATTTTCACTGATACTCTTTATCGCTACATTGATGGCTTCCGCCGTCGACTGATACTCTTCGACATGCTTAACACCTGATGATTTGATCTGATACTCTTTAAACTTTGTCATTGATCTGCTGTTGTCTTTAAACCGGATCATTTTGGAACGATCGAGCAATTTTCGGGCTTTTCGGCACACAAGGGGCTAAGAAATCAAAAGATTCCCCGAAGATTCCTCAAAACGGCCTATTTCCCGTAGCGATGTGCGATTAGCGGTTTGCACTAATCGCGCATCGAAAACTGCCTCTGTTTTTTGTTCTGGAGCTCCGAAGTGCGATTTTTCTTCCTGCGCGAAGTTTTGGCTTTCTGGCTGCTGACGCCAGCATGACGTCGGCTGTACGGTAGATGACGTTAGCTATGGTGGGTCCCTAGTACCAAATGACATGGTGAGGTGCTGATGTTGGGGAAATGCGATGAATTAGCTCCGATGCGATTGCAATGTCGCATCGGCGGGGAACGGAGGGTGCTTATGTTGGGCATTTGGTGTTTGCGACCGCCGACCGCCGATATCGCGATATCGCGTCGGGTGGTGCCGGATGGGTCATAACTTTGCATGGAGGGGAAAGTGCAATCTGGTTATACTCTGGAAGGAGTCCATTGTATCTGGGAGATGATTTGGAGGTTAGGGGTTCTTGCTTAGTTTCAGGTAAATAGAGCAATTCCCGAGGGTACTTATGGTTATTTTTCAACCAGGGGGAGGGATATTACGTAGGGGAAAATTACTTAATATTAGTAGGGGGAACGGGAAGAAATAGGGAGCTAAATAATAATGTTAGTGGTTAATATGGAGGTGGTAAGAAAGTGCTAAGTTCAGGAGAGCTTAGGCTGCTACAAGGGGGTAGGACCATTCTTTCGGGAAAGTATGGAACAACTTTGAGTGAAGCAGATCTTCACTCAAACTAGTGTTATGAAAAATGATGAAATCTGAGAGGTGTCAAGCAGATTTTGACCTCTTTTGGGGAAGTTAGTTAATGATTGGGGAAAGCAGAGAAGGGGAGTTAGTTATACCTCTTTTGAGCTTCTCACACGAAATTTCTTGCTGATAGTGTCCTGAATGAGATGACACCTGAAAGTGTGGAACTGATCAGCAATTAGGGTTCTGCAACCTCAGCACTGCCTACCCAGCCTACTTACCTAGCATTTTTTCTTGGGTGCACTTAGACTTGCAAACCCATCATTCATTTTTCTTTTGATGCTTTCCTATCTACATACTACCCTTATTTCTTCCGAGGGCCTAGATTAAGTTGTTGGGCTCCTCTGCTTCTCTACCTATCTAAGAATCTGCCAAGATTAAACTGTTTGGACATATTTACATTCACTACATTCTAAAACAGGAAATTTAAACCTAGGGAGACCAAGATTAGGCTGTTTGGACCTCCCTTTAACTGAAAACATTGGCGATACCGGGATAACTTTACAAAATTTGGAAGGCAATTGAATGAACTTGAAGTAGCCTTCTTCATTTGGAGACTGTTTAAGAAAATATGGAGCATTGCAACAAGCAAAGTACGACATATTTGGCCTGTAAAATATAAATCATGAAATATGAATACCCTGCTGCAGCAGGAAGCTAACAGAATCCAAACAAACAAGACTTGAAAGTTTTGATAACCAAACGTCACATACCAGTCAAGATGAAATAATAGTCAATAAGGAGAAACCTCAAACAAAGCAAGGGATCATTGCAAACACAAATCAAAGGTCCAAATGAACAAGTAACCCAAGAAAAAGCTAATGCTTCAAGAAACCCTAAGGTGAATAAGTCACACAATTTAAAAGGAGAAATCTCAGGGGAATGAAACCAAGAGTCAAATATTCTAGCAAACAATAATTTGACATGCAACAAATAGGTAGAAGAAAAGATCAGAAGGATAGGACACACTGACCAATCCTTCAAAATTAAAACTTACAAGAATCTTTGCGAGCATCAAACTGACAACATGTGCCAACAATGAAAACCACCCACCTAACTAGCTACTTTGTGACGTTGTCGTAAAAGTACACCAAACAATAGTTCCAACCCTATTTCAGAGCCCTTCATGATTTTGAGGTGATTTAATCATGCCAAATAGTAGAGGAAACAACTAATTAGATAGAGAATACGCAACTATCTTCGCAACTATCATAAATTAAAAGGAAACGACCCCAAATAAAAGAAAAAATTTAAAAATTCAGCTGAGAAAAGGCCAAACCTATCACTTATGATAGAGGGAAGACTACCAGGAGTAGTCAAACAACCCACAATATGGAGAGTTCTACCCAGAAAGTAAAGCTGACAATAAACAAGAAAAGAAAAAAAATCAAGAGACAAAAGACAAAGGTCCCCAGTATGGTCGCCAACTTGTGATGCAGGAAAGTTCCCTCTACGAACAAAGGCAACCCCTCTAGCCCTAGAGTGGGTCTATTCACAACAAAGACAATATCAAAGAAAATTCCCTTATATAGTTAATGTCAAGAAGGCCTACCTTCAAATCCTCATTTAATGAAGTTCTCATTGTGTTGCTCCAACTCTCATTCTAATCACTTTGGTACTTGAAGCAACATACAAAAAACTGCAACAAATAGAATACGACAAAAATGATCTACTTAAAGGGTCAAGGAACTTCAAGCTATCAATATGAAATTTGACATACGATGTAGGAAATAAACCATTGATTTATATTAATACGAACTAAAGCAAAACTTACAACCATGCCTTGATGTTGTAGGTCTCCTTAAAGGGTCCTGTCAACATGTCTCCACAAGCATTCACTCATGAATTGTCTCTCAAGAGGATGAATAACTCTCTCTCCTACCCAAAATGAAAAATTATGAGGCTAGAAAACTCGTACAATCAAGCCGAATCCACACAATATTATCCCAAGCTAAGTTATATAAGAGGCTACTTCCAAACTCTAAAAGCTACTCACTCTAACTTCAACTTCCACTTGCCACTTAACTTGAACTAGCAGATCTCATCCATGAAGGAGATATCTATAAGAGGAGGAGCCTCCATAAGAGATGGGAGAAAGAGATTATCCCTTTGGGAGGTTGGAAAAAGGGCAGAACAATCATCCTAAACGAGGTATCCGAGCTCATTTGATCCAACAATGAACCCTAGGACTGCTCATCAACAATTTGTTAAAACAAACTCACCCAAAGTAGCTCGTCCTGAGTGAAACAGATGGATAGGGTGATGACGTTGCTAGTATTAGTTCAATATTGGCCATCTTCACGAGTGGAATAACTGATGACCCACAACGACCCAAAAACAAAGGTTAAAATGGGTCTGCTCCAGGAGTAATGAACTAAGGTATTCTTCGTGAGATGACAAGGAAGACACTGACACATATTTTGCAACATGACACAAATTAGATGTCAATAACAAGGACCAATAGTGTCCAAGATTAGGGAAGGTTTAGTGACAAAATACTGTGTAACGGTATGTTAGTTAGTGTGATCGGTGCCAAAGGATGGGAAAGCTGAATCCAAGAGATAAAATTACCCTACAACCTCAAGTGATTTTCGATCCATTTGACAAGTGAGGCATGGACTTCATTGGGCTTGTCAACCCTCCTTCAAAGAAAAAACAACACACCATTGTGTGCACTGATTATCTGACTAAGTGGGCTAAAACCAAAGCAATCAAAGAAACAATAGAAGGAAAAAGGTGGTTGAGATCCTAAGGGAGAATATATTCTACAAATTTGGATCCCATAGAGAACTAGTCACAAACCAAGGTAGCTAGTTCACCTCCAACATGATTGAAGAACTGTTCAAGAATCACAAAATCAAGCTTAGGACCTCCACTCCTTATCATCCACAAGCTAATGGGCAAGTGGAGGTGACCAACAAAGCACTGGAAAACACCCTAACCAAGATATTGAACAACAACAGAAAGGATTGGGTAGAGAGACTAGTTGAGGCCACCTGGGCCTATATTACAACATGGAAGACCACCACTAGGTTTAGACCCATTGAGATGGTCTATGGGAAAAAGGCTTTGTTATCCATTGAATTTGAATATAACATATTAAGGATGGCAAACCAACTAGATCTAGATCTCAACCATAAATAGAGAGAGAGACTATTCCATTTGAATGGCTTGGATGAATTTAGAATTTAGGCCCTCCTTCATACAAAGATAATTCAGCTTAAGAGGAAGATCTGGCATGACAAGCATATTAAGGAGAATTTATTTCAAGAAGGAGACTGGGCTTTATTATATGATTCATGGTATGAAGACTTCAAGGGAAAGATAAGGACAAGATGGCTTGGATCATATGTGGTGGAAAGATTCCATGACAACGGTTCAGTGTGAATCAGAACTATAGACAAAGAAGCCATTCCATTACTAGTTAATGGATACAGATTGAAAATGTACAAGATGCCTTTATCTAAATAAGAGCTCATCGATAGCATCAATAAGACAATGTTGATGGTGGACCAAGTTTCAGCTCCTCCCTAATCTGGTCACTAAAAAGAAAGAAAACGGAATAAGGATTCAGGTGAAAACCTCCATGAGGTGGCTCAAGGATGAGAAAAATGGAAAGGAAAGGAATATCCCTGGGTGAAAACCTCTTTGAGGCAGCCTAGCTGTTTTTAAATATATATATTATCTATATATTATATATATATATATATATATATATATATATAGATATGTATGTATGTATGTATGTATGTATGTATAGATATATAATCATAAAAGAAAAAAACATAATTGTTATTTGCAGGTGGATTAGAAAGATAAGAAGGGATCAAAGAGAAGATCCGAAGGGAACCCTACCTCACATATATTCATCTCCTCCACTCCTTACCAGACACCCCTTCATCAGTTCCATTTTTTTTCACTTCATTACTTCAATTCAGGAGAAGATTGTGTTTTCTACAAAATCACCTCATCCATTCCCATCACCGTACATCCACACACACTCCTACTACCTCTATCCATTCAGCAACATCTGATCTTCAATCACAGACACCATCAGCAGACAGTAGGGGAGGAAGAAATATGACTACATAACAGTAGCAACATCTAATCTGTAGTCACAGACTCCATCAGTAGATAGCAGAGGAGGAAGAATAATGACCATCAACAACACCTTTGATCTTTGACAACTACAACGTGGTTAGCAATAATTCAAAATTTTTGATTGTAGAACTAGACTTGTAATAGTTCTTGATGTACCACATTGTTTTTATAATGAATATGAGTTTTGTTCTGAGCCGGCACTGAGTTAACTCAGAGGGTTGAAACTCTTGGGTTAAGGCCTGACCCTAGTAGCGAAAGCTCCTCTTTATTGTATTGTTAAGTAGCATATCTTTCTGTTCACCTGTTGAAGTAGTTCATTTCCATTACAGCAATAACATAGATGCATGGTTTTATTGTTCATTTGCTTCAGTAAGCTCATTCCCATTATAGCATGATAGCATAGATTTATGTTTCAGTTCATTTACTTAAGTAGTTTCTTTCTTTTCTATTTATTTATTTAAGTAGTTGCATTTCCATTACAGCAGGGTAGAACATATTAGTTTTGCTTTAGTTTGCTTCATTTACTCTTTCATTCAATTATCATGGTAGAAAAGGAAAGATCCACAAGGTTTCCCACAGGTGTCTCAGGCTCACCTCCTCCCTCTTGGACCATGACATGAGGAAGAAACACTGCAACAACCCCAAAAACATACGGTTTTGGTTTTCACTGGGAGTTTGTTGTTTAACATAGTCACTGAGCTCATTTCATATCACTTTGTTCCTTTAATGGTCATCTTCTCCTTCATTCTCTTCCCGTCATTTCATTTCCCTCACATCCCTATCATTCTCCTTCAACGTGAAAAGTTGAGTGGGAGCTGTTAACCCACGTTCAAATGGTCTTTAACTGTAGATTGCCTCACACAGCAAAACTGACCAATCACTACCAAAATTCATTTTTAACGTTTGACTTTGTGCACTTTAAATTCCAACTATCGATTTGCCTTATCAGATCTGATGGCTATCGCACACCCACTAACCAACCCCCTCGGTCAAATCTCCACTATAGATTTGCCTTGCCAGATCCAATGACCTTCATGTGATATCACATGGATTTCTACCCAATTATTATCCGCCTGAGGGCATGTGAAATGAGAATTTTCCCTATTCTATGTGTCACCTGAGGAGGCTAATCGCGTAAAATTTTAGGAAACCACTTACAACTTTGAGGGCATGTGATATACTGCTTATTGCCCTCTCAACCCGCCCCCCCATTTCTGCACATTCCTTTAAGTGCTTACATCTCCACCATTGATTTGTTTCCTGATCTGATGACCATCACATAACCTGATCACTTTATTGCCTTAAACTCCCACCATCGATCTGCCTCATCTGATCTGACGATTGTCGCTTCACCCGATCACCAACTGGCTTGTCCAATCTCTGTCATCCATCTGTCGATTGATTATGCCTCTCCATCTCTTAACTTCAGCTCCATGATATAATCTCAAAACGTTCATCCTGTTAGTTAACCTTGTTCACCCATCTACCTATGTACCACCCTGCGATCCAATCTTAGTCATTCAATTTCCTTTCACCCACCTGATCCAATGGTTCTTATGCGTTGTTGCTTCGTCATGTCCTCATTTGACCAATTTTGATCTCCAACCATTTTCTACTTAAACACAGACTTAGCTTAATTTCCTTTGCTTGCACCTTAGGATAATTTTATGCTCTTTTACTTCTACAACTTAGATAGTTAGCATTATATTAGTGTTGTTTAGAAATTCTGCTTAGTCTAGTTATTTCCATTGTTAATTAGGTTATGGTGTGATTTCGAATTGCATGTTTGTTTCTTCATTTCTGCGGTAGAGTAACTCTAAGAATAGATTTGCTCTCCTTCCATAAAAATCAAGCTTCTTCTGACTCTATAGAAGTCTAGCTTGGAACCCCTGGGGTCTCTTGCCAGATGAGCAGTGACAATCGGTAATACCTTCACTTCTACTTGTATATATAGAACAGTCACCTCCAAGTTTGTATGAACCCTGGGTTGATAAGTAAATCTAGTAGCCCTGGGATTTGTAACATCCTTGTTGCAATACCTAGGATCATCAATTTTTGGCACTGTTTCTGTGGAGGTGTCAAAGTAGGAGTGATTACTGCTCATTCTTCTATTTCTAGTCTCTAACTTTCTTTTCTTCTACTCCTAGTCTTCAGTTATCTTCCATTAGTTTATTTCTGCAAAAGTAATCTAGTTTCTTTCTTCAATTTGCAATTTATCTACTTTCCTTTCATTCTGCAAGTAGTTTTCTTTCTGTCAGTAGTTTTTCATTCAACAATTTCAATTTCGTAAGTAGTTTCCTTTTGTTAGTAGTCATTCATTTAGTTAAGCAATTACATTTTGCAAGTAGTTTCCTTTCTGTTAGTAGTTTTTGATTTAATCAACAATTTCCTTTCTGCAGATTACTTTCCATAGTTAAAGAAAATGTTACAAAAAAAACCAAAAACATTTTCTTCCATGCCTTGTAGGTATAGGGATAATTCAAGAAAATTATTGCCAAATACCCCCACTACATCCAACATCCAACCTTCTCTCCTCTTCAGTGACTGTGAATTGAAAGAACCTTTATGTGAGAAACCTAACATATTTGAATAACCTATAGGGGAAGAAGAAGAGGAAAAACCCATTCCTACTGAACCAATGGCTAAAAAGCAAGATGGAAGAGGAGATTGAGAAAGAACTGAGGGTGCCTTCCCCATTAGGGAAACCAATGGGGACACTAAAATGAAGAATATAAGCCCCTCTTCTCTACCTCATTTTCATGGCTTGACCATAGAGGACCCTGACACTTTTTGAGTTTTCTATGATATGCTGAACCTATCACTATATAGAGGATGAGAAAAAGTTAAAATTGTTTCCATCTACCCTCAAGGATGCAGCATTGTGCTAGTTCATGGGTTTACCTAGAGATAGCATCATAACATGGGCTCAGATGTAGCAGACCTTTAACAACAAACATAGGTACTACTGTAGGTCAAGGGAAACTAAAGAAGAAATTTTTAGGATGTCGATAGGCCAGGATGAATCCTTAGAGGACTATGAAGAAAGATTCCAGCTCAGTTACAAAAGGGTCAGGTGCACACTTGACCCTAAGTCACTAAAGCTAGTCTTGCTTAGAAGAGTAAGGGAGGATATCCTAGATACCTTGCATTTGTTAGTAGGAGGAGATATCTACCAACTACCCTATGAGGATATCAAGACTTTCTTTAGAAACCATTCTAGGGAAAACAGGAAAAAGGGTAGGAGTAGTCAACCTATGGAGAATACATCATCTTCCAACTCATCCATCAAGGGTGAAATTGGAAATATGCTAGAGGACTTCAAACGTGAGATGCTGCAAACCCTTGGCTTACAATTGGATTCCATGAATATCAAAAGGAAGCAAGAGGAAGCAGAGATAGCCTTGGCCATCTTTTCTTCTAGATGCACCATGAGGCATCCTAGGAATAAATGCCCATTGAACTGTATTGAGATTTGCTCAGTCTGTGAAGATAACCACTCCACAGACAAGTGCCCTTCTTTACCTAGACCCAAAGTTGTATATCAAGGAGATGAAAGGGTCACTGAGAAACTTTGCTACAGCATCAAAAGGTGACCTCCTGGGCCTAGACCATACTAGCAGGGTACACAAGGATCATCCCATGCATATTATAGACCCAACCAAACCACAACTATACCTTCTTTGAGACCCCCTAATCAACCTTCCTGGTCTATACCCCCTCCTTGGTCCTATGCACCTCAGTATCATTCCCAATCAGCCAACCAATTATTCCAACCTTACATTCAACCACAAAATTAGTGGAATACCCCACCCCACGGGTGGAGGCCCCAAGTCAAGAATGTTCCAACCCTATTGCCTCCACCACCTACCCAACCACAACTCTTGCACTCTGCTCCACCTAGAAAATCACAGATGCCTACCCAGGCAAATCCAAACCCAAACAATAGGTAGGCTTAACAAGAATACGGTGGAGAGACATCATACCCAGCTTATACAATAGAAATGCAGGAGATCAACCTAAGATTTGGGAGAATTTTCCCAAAGAACCAACCTCGCTCCCCACATAGGGAGGTTGAGGAAGAAAGAGAGGAAAGAAACCTTAAAGAAAATCCACCCTTTCCTAAAATATTAACCCAACCACTCTAGCCTACCCCATAAGAAACTAAACTTCTGGGAGAATTGAAAAACCTATGCGTAAATATCCCCCTTCTCTAGGAAATTAAAGATGTTTCTATTTACAATAAATTGATTAAGGAGAAGTTCTTTGAACATCTAGGAAGAAGAAAAAGGGATGCCCCTACTATTAATGTCATTGGGTAGTTATCTGACTTGATGTTAGGGTAGGTAATATGTCCACAATACTTAGACATTGTTAGCCCTGTAGTTGATGTGCACATCAATGATAGCATTGTCCCACACACTCTAATTGATCTTGAGGCTTCCATTAATGTGATGACCAAGGATACCATGCTCAAGATTAACCTCCAAGGGTCATTGAGGAAGACCACAATAGTGCTACAACTTGCAAACTATTCCACAATCACCCCTGAGGGAATTGTGGAGGATGTGATGGTCTCCATTGATTCCTGGGAGTACCCTATAGATTTCCTAGTTCTCTAGCCTAAGGCTAAGCTTACTGGTTACCCTCTCATCCATGGGAGGCCATTGTTGGCCATAGTCAATTCCTACATTAGCTACAGAGCGAGGAGTATGACCATCAAGAATGGGCATATGTCCAAACAATTAGTCCTATACCCTCTTGCTCAACACTCCCTCGAACATGATTTACCTTTATGCTTGGAGGAGGAGGAAGAATATGAGCTTTATTCTACCCAACATTATACTTTGGAAGCCATCACAGGAGGAGGACATCAAGATGAGGATGATTTAATTGAACACCTGCTCCAAAGTCCAACTCCTAGCTCATTACCATTAGAAGAAGAAGCAAAGGAAACACTAAACAATCATCAAATTGACTTATGCTTGGTCAACTACAACCCAATCCGAGTCAAAACCATAGAATTTGGCCCAGAGAGAACCTTGAAGATTAATCCATCTCTTTCTACTTTAGAAGAGGAACAACTACGCAACTTGTTGAGAGAGAACCTAGAAGCCTTTGCTTGGAGCTATAAGGAAATGAAGGGAGTACACCCCTTAGTGTGTACTCACCACATATACATCAAGGAAGGTTGGAAACTAGTCAGGCAAGTTACCACAAAGGAGAATGAACCTAGCCCTTGAATACATCATTAAAGAAGATCTGCAAAAACTATTAGATGCAGGGTTCATTTACCCTATCTCTTACAGTGAGTGGGTCTCTCCTTTAGTGTTAGTTCCCAAGAAGAATGGTAAGTGGAGGATTTTTGTCGATTATAGGGAGTTGAACAAAGCCTCAAAGAAGGATCATTTTCCCTTATCCTTCATTGACCAAGTGCTAGTTGGCCTGGTAGGGAAGAAGTTCTTTTGTTTCCTAGATGGATTCAGTGGGTACAACCAAATCCAAATCTACAGAGAAGACTAGGATAAAACCACATTCACCTATCCTTGGGGTACTTCTGCCTATAGGGTCCTTCCTTTTGGCTTATGCAATGCTCCTTCCACTTTCCAGAGAGCAATCTTGAGTATTTTGCTGAACTAGTGCATGACATTATGGAAATCTATATGGATGATTTTACACCTTATGGTTGTGACTTCCAAGAATCCCACACTAACCTAAAAGTATCATGCAAACGCATTAAAATGAATCCGTCTCTCAGTCCAGAAAAAATGTGAATTCTTAATGATTGAAGGGATTGTGCTAGGTCATTCCATATGTCATCAAGGACTGCAAGTGGACCCAAAAAAAGTAGGCATCATCTAAAGGGTTCGACCTCCACAAAAGCAGAGACATGTCATGAGTTTCTTGGGGTTAGCTGGATACTACAGAAGGTTCATAAATGACTTCAGTAAGTTAGCCTCTCCTTTGTTTGGATTGTTGGCCAAGGATTCTGAATTTATATGGTCAAAGAGTTGTCAAGAGGCCCTAGACATTCTAAAGGGTAAATTAACCCCTGCACCAATCCTTAGAGGCCCAAATTGGGCCATCCCTTTTCATATCCATGTTGATGCCTCACATAAATCCATAGAAGAAGCCTTAGGTTAGGTAGAGGAGAAATTACCTTATGACATTTATTTTACTTGTAAAAACCTATCAAAGGCTGAGTTAAACTATACTGTGACCGAAAAAAATTCCTACCTGTTTTGTATTCATTGAACAAGTTTAGGCATTACATTATAGGCTATCAAACATTTGTGCATATTGATCATGCTGCAATTAAATATTTAATGAACAAACTAGATGTAAATGCTAGAATCATAAGATGGTTACTTTTATTACAATAGTTTGATCTAACTATCATTGATAAGCCTGGTAAGGAAGATGTTGTTTTTGACTTTCTATCTAGAATGAACCTACCTGGAGGTGAAGAAGGAATGGTGGATGATCAGTTATGATATGAGCACTTGTTTACTATTTCAATGCTCTCCCCATGGTTTTCTGATATAGCGAACTATCTGGTGTTAGCATAGTTCCTATTGGCTCTGCTACATACTTCAGCATTTGGAGGACCAAATATCAGCTCGGCCATGTGTTTATGCGAAAAGGTCAGATTGCAGCAGTATTTTCCTCCTTCTCCCTTGTTTTCCTTATACTCCATAGCCCCACTATCTCTATTTTTCCTCCTTAAACCTCTCCATTCCCAAATAATCCCTCTGAAATCCAACAAAGCCCCTTTTCAGCACCATCCCTTAAGCGTGGAGCGCAAGCCTTCCATAAGAACCAACCATATGACTTGGCACTTTAATTCCTCATTCCAATCAACAAATTGCATACGTGTGCATAAGCCTATCCCATGACTTCCGCTGATGCGATAAAGTCTTAAGTGTGGCTAATTCCTTTATCGGGTCCGCGGTCTCATCACTATCGACAAATCACATCCATATATAAAGGTTACGTCCCTGATTTCTGCCAATGCAATTGTTACACTGAAATTTGTCACCATGACTATCTGTAGTTAATATGGATCCATCAATAGTCATATTATCCTCCTTGTCAAGCCTTATAGCTCTGCTCTCCATCTCAAACTTCAAAAAGAGAGAAAGTCATTAAAAATCATGTTTATCTCTGGGTACGCAGATTCTCTCTACCTTGCCTGCATGTACGCATCCCAAGCTCATTGTACCTGCGTACTTGTACGATCTGTAAGTCAAGGGATGGGTGAGTACTCCTGTAAAGGTCAAAAGGCGCGAGTTTCATCTTAAAAAAGTTACTTGTGGTCACTTCTAGAGCTTTCTAGAACAGTGTTTGACGTGTATTGAGCGCCTGTAGATGGTTCATGCATCCCTATGATAGAGGAACTTATCCCATCAAGAGAGGAGCTACCCCATCCAAAAGAGGCATTATCCCATTGATGTTGGAACTGAATAACTTCCTCTAGAACACTATAAATACAGGCATTGGGCCAAAGGAGGGGAGGTAAAAAGCTGAACATTCCAAAGGGTAGATGCTGCTGGAATTAGGACTTCCATTAGAAGCTTGTGAGGAGAGATTACCATCCTTTCTTGTTTCATTTGGAAGTGGGTGATCTTGTCAAAGTAGAGGAAAACTCTTGCTGGACCCTGGGAGGAACTTGCACAACACCAAGGCTCAGGTTGTAATGGTTTCTTTTTTGTTTCCTTAATACAAATAAGTCCATTCTTCTCAATGATTTGTTGTTAATGAATTGTTTCATATACTCCTTGGTCTATATGTTGAATATGCTTTGTTTTATGGATTATTTAGGTGTTATGTAATCCTTTGATTGTTAGTGTATGCAGGTTTCAAAGTGAAGGAGGAACTCATCTGGATCGACGAGGCTGGACTGCTACAACAAGCGTTGGGCTTGAGGTAGGATTGAAAAACACTTGGTTTCTCATAGAATAATGTATGTTTAGAGAAGGATTGCTCTTAATTGTCTTGTTTGTCACTAGAGAGTCTTAGACTCCTAGGGAGGTTAGTTTTGCCAGCAAAAATAACTCTTTCCGCATGACAGTGAGCTAGATGATGTTTGTTGTGGATGTGGTCGAATTCTCCAAATATTAACCTTTGATCTTATCCCTATGAGCTTCCTCCTTGAGATGAGGAACTTCCCCTATATTTGGTAAGCTCCCAACTCCCTCTTCTTGCCTATACATTCATCCTCTTCCATTCCCAAATGGTTGGTCTCTAATTATTTTCACCCTTATGCTAAGATAGTGCTGACATGCTATTCACTTTAGCTTGGAGAAGGAGTGCTTTGAGAGTTTGAGCTTGGACTTGGACATTCACTCAAGGAGGGCTTATTAACATCAAGGTTTGGGTTGTATGCTTCCTATTTTGTTTATTAATATATACAACTTATAGTTCACTTTCCATAAATGCTTGTGTAAAATGCTTCATTTATATTAATGCTCATTGATCTGCTAAGTGGATTACATTTGATTATGCTTGTTGCACTTGTATGATTTGTTGTGTCTTTGGCCTCTTTTGCATGCATTCAAACGTTGTGAGCAATAAGGACGGAGCCTGAGGAGCAAGCAATAAAGATCTTCAACAAAGGAGTGCATTATAGCATCAGAACAAGGTAGGTCTCTGTCATAGGTCTATTTGAGCACATCACTCCCGACGATCAGATTTGTACAATTAGGGCTCATCAAACCCTAATTTAGTTGCTACATGCCCTAGACAAGTCATCAAATTGAATGCTTCCATCCATGAAAGTTTCCTACCTTGAAACCTTGCTGAAATCCCTCCTTGGGACACCAGCGTAGCCTTGGTCAGGGGTAACTACACTGCAAATAAGGTAGGCCCACACCTGCACTGCAGTGCACTTAGGCCCACTTTGACTTGCGCTGGGTGAGACGGAGCGAAATTGACATAGGATTATGGGAATATTCCTTGATTCTAGAGCATGCTAGAAGGATGCCCAACTCTTATCTCATCCTATGAGCTCGACTTTGGATAGGCTATGGATCAATTATCCCTCTATCCTCTCATCCCTTCCTCCATGGAAACTAACTCCAATTTTGGAAAACCATTGAATGCCCAATTTATGACAAAACCACTTGCATTTCCCTATAAATTGACCAGTCATCATAGTGATCAAGGGTATGGAATTTGAATATTGTAGATACATACTATTGGTTTGAGACTTGAGTTCATTGTCAAGTAATGTTATGTTGCTAGATTGATGTGCTATTGGTGTGATGAGGATTTGGACTAAGCTGGATGAGTGACATGGGATCGAACCATATTGGGTGTAACTCTTCCTTCTATCAATCAATAAAGTTGTTTGTTCCTTTTCCCATATTCTTGTTTGTATCTATGATGCATATATGTTCAAATGTTTTCGATTCCATTTGTTTATAGTAGATAGATCATATGCTTGGATCATTGCCATCTTTTGTTTCTTTTGACAGGTACCAATTGAGCGAATTAAATTTGAGGGGGATCGATGGGAGAAATTCAAAGGAGATCAAAGGAAGTGAAAGTTCACAAGTAGGTTGCTTCATCTCATCTATCTATTGTAGGAAAAGGTCAAACCACTTTATTTCTATTGTTCTAAGTGTAACTACCCACTTAGGGAAGATGTACTTATTCGTAGGTATAAATTCAATATAATAAATTGGCAACCATACCGAGGAATGACTGTCATTCCTGGTAGTTTACCCTTATCATATTACATCCTCGTAGACTTTACTTGAATTCATTATCTATTTTCAGTAATCTTCAAGTGTTTTTTGGTCAAAAAAGTGCTTAAATGTCTCCTGATTAGGCTCTCTAGCACCAACGTAGTGTTGGTCTTGACACAGTACGCTGCGGAGTAGCCTTAGCTTAGAGACAATGCACTGTAGTGCACTGTTTCCTACTCAAGGCTGCACTGATCCCTGTAAAGCTAAAAAACCCATCTTTTGCTTGGTTTTTTCCAAATTTGATTCTGATGTTGTTTGTTGAAAGATCAATGTTTTCTATGGCTCTGAAATCAATTTGTATTTTTTCTTCTAGCCCTACTTTGGCCTTGATCGTTTAGTGTTTCTTAAGAGATTTCTTTATCATTATCAATTCATTGTCAAAGTTAGCTTACATCGATTAGTCTTTTCTAAAAAAGAATTGTCATAAAGTCTTCATTTCTTTGAAAAAGAAACTGTCATAAAGTCTTCGTTTCTTATGAAAAGCATTGATTGATCATGTGCATTTAGACTCCTTATGTTAATCTAAACATTAAAGGAATGAAAAGAAAAACATGCATTATGCATTTAGAAGTTTGTGTGTGCTTGTAGGAATAGTATAAGGAAAGTTGCATTAGATGTGCTCTATGCTCTTTGTTTAAAGATTTTGATTGCTTTATCCCTTTTAGTTATGGTTTTCATTGTTTAAATCAAATGAAAAGAATGTTTCTCATCATAGTTGCATTCTAGGAGTTTCAAAAACATCACGCGGTGAACCTGAAAGGCAAACTTTTAAACAAGATCAACTAAAATTTATCTCAATTAACCTAATGGAGCATTGTAACTTAACGCATAACATTTAGAGGTCTAGGCTAGATACGCGTTCTAGCATCGTTAAACATAGCAGTTTCCACTAACGATCTGCGATACATTCCAAGTGTGATACCTCATTCCACGTACATAAGTATATCATAGCTCGTCCATGTACTTTCAGCTATATCGGGTTGTATTATAGTATGAAAAGTATAAGGGAATGCTCTCACTGTGCGGTTTTGCATTAGACAACGCTAACATGGAATGGGCCTCCATGCACTTTCAGGTATATTTGGGAGGACTACATTAGGTTTCTATCCATGCATATGTAATTGCGTTGGCTGCCTTGTATACTATGATACAACGAAAACAACATTTGTGGAGATTGCCTGCACGTATGTCAAGTCCTTAGTTTTCTGAGGCAGTATATTGCAGTTCATAGTTACTTGGTAATTCTTTTGCCTAGATTAACCCTCTTTTGTTTTATTATGTTATTTTGATTAAAATAAAATTAATTGACCGTGGATAACATCCTCCATGTCACTCCTTAGTTGATCTTAGGTTGATACATATGGCAACAACTCTGGAGTCCACCAATCAAGGAATTATTTTTGATGGGAATCTTAGTCCTTTTCCTCTTTTTGGAAATATTAGTGCTCCTTATATGGCTACATTGTCCGTTTTGAGACTTACCATTGGCTTGCTAGTATGGTTGTTCTCAACCTCTTTGGCCCCACAACTAAATATTCCTACAACTGGACAAATTGAACCTCCAGTTGATCCTAAATTTAACCCTTTGCCTTCTTCGTCAGTTGTTTCTTCCTCCCCTTCCTCCTCTTTGCCCGGTGAAAGTATTGACACTAGTAACCAGGTGGATAAGAAGAAGAAGAAAGGGCAGAAGAAGAAGAAGAAGAAGAAGAAGAAGAAGAAGAAGAAAATTTAGCAGGGGGGAAACTGAGCAACCATTTCTTTAAATGCAACTTCTGATGAGAAATCATCCAATAAGCCTCACAAACTTTGATATCCTTGAAAACTTTGTACGGGAGACCATCTTTTTCGAAATTGTTCTGGTATTCCTCAGATCTCATAGGAATGGTCTTCTCGTTCACATCATTTTGTGTTGTCATCTTCTGGAGATCATGCTCGTAACAAATCATCAACTAGTGGTAGTAAAGTTCATGGAAAGAAGGGTAAAGTTAAGTTTCCCTGTAGATTATGCGAAGGGACTCACCCCATTCACTTTTGTCCCTTTATGGATGAAGCCCAAAAAGTGTTGGATAACTATCTTGCTTCTCCGCAGCGACTTCCATCTCATTACAGGAGACTCTCCCTTAGTCCTTCACTAGTTGATGAAGTGATTGACCCAAATCAAACGTCGGTCAAACCCACTCTCTCTGAATGTGAATCTCACGAGTCTATACCTGATCAATCACAGGTCGAGGAAACAAGTGACCCGATTTCACCTTCAGCTAATTGTACCTTTCCTGTAGAGAGTGAGTATGATACCACTCAGGTTCTTTTCGTTTCTTCAAATTCCAATGAGCTTGGAGGAAACCCTCCTGTTCCATCAAGATAGGAGGAAAATCCTCCCATTCTCGTAACTCAAGGGGGTAATTCTCCCATTCTTACGGTACCCCCTCTAAGTAGTCTAGTCACTTCCTTTGATTGGAATCGACTGGCAGGATGCCATCTTCCTTCTTATGTGCCTTTCCAGATCATAGTACAAGTTTATAATATGATTGTATATGGCACCGTTATAGATGAAGGTGCATATGTGAGTATCCTTTCCTCTACTGCTTGGCAGGTGCTCGGTTCGCCACCACTTGTGGTTGTTACCTAGAATCTATTGGATTTTAACAGAGGAACTAGTCAACCATTAGGGATCCTTCCTCAGTTGCCTATTACTTTGGGAGCAAAAATTGTTTATCTCAATGTGATGGCAGTCCCAGGCCCTTTAGATTACAATTTACTTCTTGGGCGTGACTATGTTTATGACACGGGAGCTATTGTTTCAACACTCTTTCAAGTGATGTGTTTCTTGCATGAAGGTAGAATTGTCACCGTTGACCAGCTTTCATTTCCCGGTCCAAATATGGCTTCCAGTCAACCATCTTCCCTAAATGGTCCTTTTGTCAACTCACGATCAATTCCGTGATGTTGTGCATTATGTACTGGGGGCATTGGAACCAGATCTTTCTAATGGATTTCTTGCTACGTATCCCTTCTAGAGCATTCTTCTCCCATTTGATGAGAACCTCTTGGAAGTCATGACCTCTTATGGGTCATGATCAAGGAATCATGAGCATAGTTCCTTGTCTTGTGTCAAGATTGTTAAAAAATGAAACAAGGAATATGAGGATAGTTCTTTTACTGTGTCAACCTTATTAAAAAATGAAACATGTCCCATAGAATAGTTCCTTGTCTTGTGTCAATCTCGTTAAAAAATGAAACAAGGAATCTGAGCAAAGTTCCTTGTCTTGTGTCAAGCTCATTAAAAAATGAAACAAGGCCCCCTGGAGCAAAGTTCCAATTCGTGTCTTTGATTAGAGCTCGTAAAATCCCAATCGAGTCTTTCACTTGACCTCATAAATGAACCTTCATTCCATCCACTTGATAGCCACGAGTAGTCTAATTAGGTGAATGTAATAAAGCTTGGGGGGAATGCACCTGGAATCAAATCATCATGCTGGGGACATGTAGGCCAATCTCAAGCATAGTTTTTTCATGGTTCAAGCTTGTGTAAAAATGAACCCTTGTGTAAAAATGAAACTGAATCCAAGCATAGTTTTTCATTTCAAGCTTGGGAAAACATGAAACTAAATCCAAGCATAGTTCCCTATGGTTCAAGCTTGTGTAAAAATTAACCCATCTCCATTTTAACCCTCGTGATTGCCATTCTATCAGCCTCTTCCGTCAGATGAGCCTTGGTTTTTCTCCTTCCATCGTCACTATCTGCTTGGCCAATCATACGCTTTCACTTGGTTGTTTTATCCATTTTGAGGAACAGTTTCAATGAGTGGTCTTATTAGATAGCATCTTCACATAAATCAACATGTTTTGAGAAGTTCTAACATCACAGGAACTAATTGCTATTCTAGACACCACTCTTTCCTCTAAGACGAGTCACCTTTAAGCTATTTTTTGACTCATAAAAAATGAAAAGATCGCCAAGTATTTTCCTTTTTTGACTTGTTAAAAGAAAATAAAAATAGGAGGTCTGCTTTCAAGCTCATTTCCGACTCTTTATACATGAAAAAATTGCTGAGCACTTGTACTTTTCAGCTTGTAAACGGATTGGAAACGACATCTACTCAGTATAAGTTTAACCTTTTTCCAGACTGAGATAGATTACTTATGAAAAAGGAATACGTTGATTGAACATGGTCAATAGGTCCTCTCTTGTATTATTTTACATTTTTTTGGACTTGAGAGACAAATTTACAAAAAATAACTTGTGGAGTTTTCTTTTTGTCCCTTTTCAAACTCTCTAAACATGAAAAGGACCGAGTTCTCATTGTCGTAGTACTCGTTAAAGCATCAAATAGTGACAAAATTATCCATCATGACAAGGCCGAGTTTCACCTTTGCTAGACTCGTTAAAACATCACATAGAGATGGATCCACCCAAAGGGTGGAATTATACTTCAAGCATATGTTATCCTCCTCAATCTTGTTAAAAAAATAAAGAGGCACTGGTCAACAATGATTGGGGAAAATGGGAAAAGGGATAAATCACTTTATGGTAGCAAGTCGCTCTTGAACATGACACTTTCACTTCATCTCTCTAACTATTTGGGTTGGGTTATCTGCTTGATGGTTATCATACCTATGGTTTATCACACTATCCATCACTTTAGTTTTGGGTCAATGCTACCAATTCATTCAGTGTTGCCAACATGTTCAAGAGAAGTCACTCAGTAAACTTCATCCTTTGAAATACTCATAAACCTTCATTTTCATAACCGACATTCTTTAACCTTGTGTCATCAGTCACATTCTCTCTTCAAAATCATTACACTCATTTTGTGTTGTTGATGGGGGATACATCAAGGCCCTCTTGCGATGAGTCGCTTCTTGTCGACATCAGCACATTATCCAAGAAGTTGACTTAGAAAGACCCTTCCAGTGCCTTGAGGCTTGCATACATCAATGGAAAATTTCTTGCTTTCGGCGACAGGTTGACATCACTAGCCTTCGACTGAAAGACTTTGTATGCTGTTCGACATGAAAAATTCTATTCACACCATGCAAAATATACTGTAGTACCTTGAGAATCATTATCATTATCGGTGATTTCTCTCACGTCTATTAACAACTTACATCATTGGCTGGTAATCAGATATTGTCTTCCCATGTTTTACTTCATATCACATTTTCACATGGTTAGACTCATACTTGAGCGAATGATTGGACGATAAGACTCTGAATCTAGTTTCATCCATCCAGGTTGCGATTTCAGGAGAGTACTAAATCATCTGTACGATGGCTTTACATAGATGGTCATCCTATCATGGGTCTATATCTATAGACGAGTTTCTCATTTATGCACATGTAATGAAAAGTTTATATGCTGAGTATGGGTATGCCTTCCCTCAGCGATTCATGAAAAATTCAAAGATGTCATGATATTATGTATTGTAACCGATGCAGGTCACTGTTCACTTCAGATCCTCCTCATCACATCATAAAGCATATCACTCAACATTATCATTTTCGACTTGATGCTTTAGGGGGCAGCTATTACAAGTCTATTTGGGCACATCACTCCCAATGATTATATCAGTACAATTAGGGCTCATCAAACCCTAATTCAGTTGCTACATGCCCTAGACAAGTCATCAAATTGACTGCTTCCATCCATGAAAGTTTCCTACCTTGAAACCCTGATGAAATGCCTCCTTGGGACACTAACACAACCTTGGTTAGGGGTAACTATGCTGCAGAGCAGGTATGCCCATTTAGGCTAGCACTGTAGTGCACTTAGGACCACTTTGACCTGTGCTGGGTGAGAATGAGTGAAATTGACATAGGATTCTAGGAATATTCTTTGATTCTAGAGCATTCTATAAGAATGCCCAACTCTTATCTCATCCTATGAGCTCAACTTTGGATAGGCTATGGGTCAATTATCCCTATATCCTCTCATCCATTCCTCCATGGAAACTAACTCCAATTTTGGAAAACCATTCAATGCCCAATTTATGACAAAACCAATTGCATTTCCCTATAAATTGACCACTCATCATAGTGATCAAGGGGCTACAATTTGGATATTGTAGTGAATTACTGTTGGTTTGGAACTTGAAATCATTGTCAAGTAATGTTATGCTGCTGGATTGATGTGCTACTGGTGTGATGAGGGTTTGGACTAAGCTGGATGAGTGACATAGGATCGAACCATATTGGGTGTAACTCTTCCTTCTATAAATCAATAAAGTTGTTTGTTCCTTTTCCCATATTCTTGTTTATATCTATGATGCATATATGTTCAAATGTTGTCGATTCCATTTGCTTATAGTAGATAGATCATATTATTTGATCATTGTCGTCTTCTATTTCTTTCGACAGGTACCAATTGAGCAAATTCAGTTCGAGTGGGAGCGGCGGGAGCAATTCAAAGGAGATCAAAGGAAGCGAAAGATCACAAGTAGGTTCCTTCGTCTCATCTATCTATTGTAGGAAAAGGTAAAACCACTTTTTTCTATTGTTCTAAGTCTAACTACCCACTTAAGGAAGATGTACTTATCCATAGGTATAAATTCCATATAACAGTTTCCTTCCTCTTCTCTCATTTCGATTGTAATTTAGGAAAGTGTCTTGTAGATTGTCTCGTTTGTTGCTAGACCCACTCACTGTGCTAAAGGGATTGCCTCTGTTGGTAGCAAGGATTTACCTAGACAAAAAAATGGCGAATCCATTGGGAAAGCTACAACCTTTCCATCCATTTCTTCAATTTGATCCTTTAATTAGTTTGACCAACCATCGAATTCTCGGCTTGTGTGCATCATCGTAGGTTTATACAATCATTGATTACTGACTTAGAGTGATAAGTCTGGATTGTTTTGTGATTTTTTTTTTTGGCCCATATTCCTCGCTCAACATGAGTTTTATTAGTGACAATCATGTTGGCACTGCTTGTTTTTAACTATATAGTTGCGCTGAAAATCAACACGGGTTTTACTATATAAAGTAGTGCTGGTGACCCCAACCAACGTAGGTTTTTCTTTGAAAAGTAGCGCTGATGACCCTATAAGCACGGGTTTAGCTATATAAAGTAGCACTGATCCTTGAATGTGAGAAATTTTAGGGTTTCTGCCTTAGAATTCAGTGTGTCTTGGCCCCTAAGGTCTTTCCCATCCTGTATGCTTGGATTTGTCAGTTTTTTGATTGATTGTCTTAATTAATTTGAAAAATTTGTCTCATTGGATTTGTCAGTTTTTTGATTGATTGTCTTAATTAATTTGAAAAATTTGTCTCATTGGATTTGAAGTGAAATCTGATTGAGTTCTAGGGTTTCTTGTCAATTGGTCATCACTTGATGCTTGTTGGTGTCATTGAGATGTTGTTTTTGCTGATCGATTGAGTGTTGTTTTCTGTGGAAATCATTGAAAACATCATTGTGAATTGGTTTTAGCTTGTCTTTCAATATTTACTTTTCATGAAAATGCATTAGATTAGTTGCATTGAAAAGTTTTTTTTTGAGATTCGTCATTGAGAATAGATCACATTTTTCGGTTATTGAACACTAAATATTGTATTAGGTGCATCAAATCATTCAAAATGAAAAGAAAAGCATAATTCATATAAATGCATCTTAGTAAAGTCAAAATCATTTTGCTTTCAAAAGGTTGCATTTAGAATAGTGAAAAGCGAAAATATTTTTTAGTTTTGGCATTGTGTTTGGAAGACGAAAGTGAAATTTAGTGGAAGGCATGTTGTTTGATGCATTATCGATTGAGTTTTTTCCCTTCGTTAGTCTAACTTTCATTGAAGTGGAAAGTTTCCTTTTCTCATATAGATGCATCTTAGGGATTCAGGTGACATTGTTTTGAGCCTTAAAACCAAAACTTGATTGAAGATAAACGTAAAATTTACCTCAATTAAACTAAGAAGCATTTGGAACTTAATGCAAACAATTAGAGGTCTAGGCTAGAGGCATGTTCCGGCATCTATAAACCAAGCAGTTGTCATTAACTGCCTGCATTGTATCCCAGGGGTGACTCTCATTCTAGTAGAGAATTATATTAGGCAACGCTAACACAGACTTGTGATCCCCGTACCGTCGAGTATATATTGGGAGACTCCATTAGGTTGCTTTCCTTTAGCCATAGGTAATCGAGTTAGCCACCTTGTAAAAATCATATACCGAACACAACATTGGGGAAGATTGGCCATCGCATGTTAAGTCCTTGGCTTCAGCTAAGGTGTATATAATGGTTCATGGATACTTGGTAAACCCTTTTTCCTAGATTCCCCCTTTTTGATTTATTTTTGTTAAAGTTATAAAATCAATTAAATTAATCGTGGAAAAACACCCTTCCTGTGGAAATACTCCTTAGTATATCTTAGGTTGATACTAATGGGAACATTTCTCAAGTCTACCAACCAAGGAAACCTCCTTGATAGGAATCCCAGTCCTTTTCCTTCTTTTGGAAATGTTGGTGCTCCCTATATGGCAACGTTGTCCCTTCTTGGATTGACCATTGGTCTGCCAGTTTGGTTATTTTTGACCTCTGTGATTCTGAGTGTCCAAACTTCTTTCCAATCAAGTTCTCCTCCACCTGAATAACATCAACCTCAAATTGATCCTAAAGTTGACCCCTATTCTTCTTCAACTTTTTCCTCACCTCATTATTCCTCTTCCCCTGGTGAAAGTCTGGACTCTAGTAACCAGGAAGATACGAAGAAGAAGAAGCAAAATAAGAAAGGGGGCAACCAAGCAGCCATTTCTACGGATGCAATTGATGTAGAGAAATCTTCCAACCAGCCTCAGAAAGTAAAATTCCCTTGCATGATATGTAAGTGTGACCACCTTCTTTGAAATTGTCCTGGCATTCTTGAGGTCTTAGAAGTGTGGTCCACAGGTTCACGTAGATCTTTGTCATCAACCTCTAGAGATCATGCTAGTGATAAACCTTCAGCTAGTAAAGCCCATGGGAAAAAGGGAAAATTCAAATTTACCTATAATTTGTGTGAAGGTAATCATCCCATTCACCTTTTTCCTCTTATGGATGAAGCTTGCAAAGAGTTGGAAAAACTTAGAACTTCTCAACCTCATCTTCTAGACAGGTATCGAAATATTTCCCCTGATCCTTCACTAGTTGATCCAATGATTGATCAAAATTCATCTTTGGTCAACCCTGCTCTCTCTGAAAGTGAGTTTCGTGAGTTTTTTCTCGACCAACCATTGGTTGAGAAAATAGTAGACCTTGCTCCACCTTTAGTTAACCATACCTTTCTCGTAGAGAGTGAACCTCATACTACTCAAGTTCTTTTGGTTTCTTCAATTTCGAATGAACTAGAGCGAAATACTCCCATTCCTAAGGTGCATGAGAGAAGTTCTCATATTCCCATAATGTTAGAGGGAAGCTTTCACATTCCTCTGACACCCTCTCCTAATAGTTTAGTCACTTCATTTGATTGGAGTCAACTGGAAGGATATTGTCTTCTGTCTTATGTGCCTTTCCATATTACAGTACAGGCTTACAATATGGCCATACCTAGAATCGTCATAGACATGGGCGGATATGTTAGTATTATGTCTTCAACTGCTTGGAAAGCTTTAGGTTCTCTGCAGCTTGTCCCCGTAACCCAGAATCTATTAGCTTTTAACAGAGGGACCAATCAACCGTTAGGGATCCTTCCTAAGTTTCCTATTACTTTAGGAGGAAAGACTCTCTATATAGACGTGATGGTTGTCCAAGGCCCTTTATATTTTAATCTACTCCTTGGCCGTGACTATGTTTATGTCATGGGAACTCTTGTCCCTTGTCTCTTTCATGTGATGTGTTTCCCACATGAAGGAATAATTGTGATCATTGATCAACTTACACTCATTGGTCCCGAATCAACTCCCAATCAACCATCATCCCTAAATGGTTCTTATGTGCAAGTGGTATCACCCCCGCGATAGGTTAAAAATGTGACCACCTATTCCATGCCCACATCTACTAATGATATAGTAGGTGATGTAGTACGCCATGTACTAGGGGCATTGGAGCATGATTTGTCATTGGATCCCTAGATATGTATCCATTCGAGAGCGTTATTCTCCCATCTGATGAGAACCTCTTGGAAGCCATGGCCTCTTTTGGTATGTGATCAAGTGCTTGGAGCATAATTCCTTGTCTTGTGTCAATCTCATTTAAAAATGAAACAAGGGCCATGAGGATAGTTCTTTAACCATGTCAACCTTGGTAAAAAATGAAATAGGTTCCCATGAGGATAGTTCTTTTACTATGTCAACCTTGTTAAAAATGAATTAGGTCTCCATGAGGATAGTTCCTTTACTTGTGTCAAGGGCGGTAAAAAATGAAACAATGTGTCATGAGCATGGTTCTTTTCCTATGTCAATCTCATTAAAAGATGAAACGAATCCCCTTCCAATTTGAGTCTTTGATTAGATCTCGTAAAATCCCAGTCAAGTCTTTCACTTGATCTCGTAAGTGAACCTTCATTCCATCCACTTAGGTGCATGAAATGAAGCTTGAAGGGCATGTACCTCGAATTGAGTCATAATGTTGGGGGCATGCAAACTCATCTCAAGCATAGTTTATCTTTGTTTCAAGCTTGTGTAAAAATGAAACCAAACTTAAGCATAGTTTATCTTTGTTTCAAGCCTATGTAAAAATGAAACCAAATCCAAGCATAGTTTCTTCTCATGTTTCAAGCTTTTGAAAAAATGAAACCATCTTCAAGTATACTCAAGCATAGTTTCCCATGTTTCAAGCTTGTGTAAAAATGAAACCATTCCTATTTTACCTCTCATGATTGCCATTTTTTCAGTCGATTTTTGCTAGATGAGCCTTGGTTTTTTCATTCCATCGTCACCATTTCTTTGGCTGATCATACACTTTGACTTGGTTGTTTTACCCTTGCTTGAGGAACATCTGTAATGAGTGGTCTTATTAGCCAACCTCTTGACCTTTACATGTTTTGAGCAGTTCCATCATGACCAGAACCAGTTGCTATCCTTTTATACCACTCGTTCCTCCAGGAGGAGTAATCGTTTAGCTCTTTTTTGACTCTTAAAATATGAAAATATTGTCAAGTACTTGTTGTTTATCACTCGTTAAAGTAAATGAAATGACATCTACTCAGTGTAAGTTTAACCCTTTTCCAGACTGAGATAGACTATTTACGAAAAAGGAACACCTTGGTCAACATGATCAAGAGGTTCTCTCAAACATTGTTTTCTACCTTTTCAGGTTCGAGAGACAAATTATGAAAAGGGACATGATGGAGATTTATTTTTCATCTCTTTTTCAAACTCTCTAAACATGAAAAGACACCGAGTTACTCTCCCGTCACACTCATAAAAATTAAACGATGAAAGACTTGTCACCATGATGAGACCGAGTTTCTCCTTCCTAGGACTCGTAAAACTTACTAGGATGGATTCATTCAAATAATGAACTTATATGGAAAGCATATGTTATCCCCTTCAAGATTGTGATTAAAAATAATTGGGGTACTCACTAGAAATAGAGGGCAAAAAGTGAAATTGAAACATCTCTTGTATAGATAGCATGTCGCTCTCAAACATGACACTCATCTATTTCTCATGTCGGGTTTGGGATATTCTCACTCAGTCACTTGTCCTTGTAGGTTTCGGTAATTCATTTTTCCTCTCATCTGACTATTCCACTTAATCGTCATGACCCTTGGTCTTATGTTGAGTCAAATGCTACCACACTCTGGAGTCATGTCGCTGAAATGTTCAAGAGAAGTCCTATCTATAGTTTACTACCTATACATTGTCTTAACTTTTTCCACAGTCCTGGATCATACTCATTTATTCCACTTTGTTCTTTGTTTCATGTCAACGATGAGGAAATCATTATGGCCCTCCTTCGACCGGTCATTTCTTGTAAACTTCAGTTCATTATCTAGGAAGATGACTTAGAAACTCCCTTTCAGTACCTTAGAGCGTGCATGCCTTAACAGAAAGTTCTTCACCTTCGATGATAGGTTTTCATCATTGGCCTTTGATCGAATGATTCCATGAGTGTTCGACTTCAGCTTCATTTTCACATTCACAGATTGTACTTTCACACCTTGAGAGCCATTGTCATTATTGGTGGTTTCTCTCGTGCCTATTAATGGTTCACATCATTTGCCGGTAATCAGGTGGTTTTCTAGCATGTTTGACTTCGACACATTCATTTGTTTGTTAGAATTCGTACTTTGATTGGGTTGGGATGGAGCGCAAGACCGTGAGTTTTGTTTGATATAGCTTAGGTTGCATGGA
This sequence comes from Pinus taeda, assembly GCA_000404065.3. NCBI lineage: Eukaryota > Viridiplantae > Streptophyta > Pinopsida > Pinales > Pinaceae > Pinus > Pinus taeda. The sequence goes on along the minus strand of APFE030784791.1, from coordinate 146,462 downwards.
GTTATGTATTATTGTATACATGCTTACTCTATATAGATGGCTATGACCATACCGTGGGACTTTATATCTATGATGATGATGATCCTTCTATATTGGGTGGTTGTGTCCATACATTGGATCTTCGACTTCTAGATGATCCTTTTCATTTGGATGGTTGTGCCCATACTGTGGATCTTTTCACAAGGTCCTTTCTATTCGGATGGTTGCGTCCATACTGTGGATTCATGTTTTGATATATATATGACAGATTCTCAGATATGTATATGTATATGTATATGTGTGCTTGATTTGTAGGTCTCTTGACGATGTTTGTTCTCGTCCTTACACTAGCTCAAAAAGAATCTCAACCATCACTCCCTGTTCTGCCTTCATGCTTTATGGGGCATCTATTATACAATATTTTGTCACACCTCCTGCACTTCCTTATGTCATACCCTAGAGTGCCAAAAAATTGACAACTATGTAGTGTACCCACCCTGATATGCAATCGGGATCCTCCCTGAAGAACTAATGAAAACATGCCTTGAGACTTCCCTAAGGAAAATGAGCTCAAAACCCTAATTTATGGGTCAACGCGATTGTGACACTGCCCTCTTGTGCTGATGGTAGGTTGCACCATATGAGCCTCGCGTTGCCACCGCGGATTTAGCCTAGATACTCACGCTGGACCCTAAAAGGCAAGTTTTCCCAAAGTGGAGGAGAAGCTTCGTAATCTAGAGGCTTCTAAAACGATGAGTTGGATGATGTTCATTGTGGATGTGGTCGAATTCTCCCAATATTACCCTTTGATCTTATCCCTATGAGATTCCTCCTTGAGATGAGGACCTTCCCCTATCTTTGGTGAGATCCTAACTACCTCTCCCTACATATAAATTCATCCTCTTCCATTCCCAAATGGTTGGTATTTGATTATTTGCGCCTTTTTGCTGAGATAGTGCCTACATGCTATTTACTTTGGCTTGGAGAAGGAGTGCTTGGAGAGCTTGAGCTTCGACTTGGACATTCACTCAAGGAGGGCTTATTAACATCAAGGCCCGGGTTGTATGATTCCTCTTAAATTTATTAATATATACAATTGCTGGTTCACTTTCCATAAATGCTTGTGTTAATGCTTCATTTATCGTAATTCTCCTTGATCTGTTAAGTGGATTACATTCGATTATGCTTGTTTCACTTGTATGCTTTGTTGTGTATTTGGACTCTTGTGCAGGTATTCAAACTGTGTGAGTAGTAAGGATTGAGCATGAGGAGCAAGTGGTCAAGATCTTCAATAAAGGAGTGCATTATAGCATCAAAACGAGGTAGGTATCCTTCTCCTTCTCTCATTTTGATTGTAATTTAGGAAAGTGTCTTGTAGATTGTCTTGTTTGTTGCTTGACCCACTCATTGGGCTAGAGGGATTGTCTCTATCCGCATAGAGGATTTACCTAGAAAACACCGAACCAGTCAATTCTTCGACCTGTCATAGAATTCCCCACCCTTCTATTGTGCCTAGTAGAGCAAATCTTGACCATATCCACATCTAGAAAACCGTGGGTCTCAACGAACTGAGAAACGAAATCAGAGAGCACATCCACATGGGCATGAGCACCCCAAATATCAAATAGACCCATCAAAACATTTAGATATCCTCCTAGAATTAAATTATCAGGCCTTATAAAATATCAATTAGTGAGATCTTCCTAGAAATGTACTTTATCATGACAAGGACCACACATTAACCAATCTGAGATCACATCCAGTTTCTATAGAGAAAATATCAGTCGCCAAGTTGACCTCACATCCTCAAGAACTAAGAACCTTAACGGAATTTTGGTTGAGATCCATGGCCAACCCACCTGAACGAACTTTAGCATCAACAACCAAAAAACACCACCCAAGGAACAACATTTCCAACACCTTAACAATATCACTACAAGACCCTAACATTTATTGAAGAAAGAAAAAATTTAGTTGACACGAGAGGACCAACTGCTTCAAGGATAGACATTTAGAGGGTGCTAGAAAACCCTCTACAATTGAAAGATAAGAACTTCATCAGGAACCAAGAATACGGGTGTTCATCACTCTAAGAACCCCTTCAAAAGAGAGTTGTTTGTCAACAAAAATATCCTAACTAGCCTAGACTTTAGCTTTATAAATATGGACTGATGACCTCTTAAAATTTGACCAATTTTGAGGGAGATAGATGACCCAAACCTCCCAAGGATTCTTGAGGAATAAATGACTTTGACTTGGATCTAAAATTGTAATGAGAACCACCACCATAACTAGAAGAGGATTCCATTATTAATGAAAGGGAAGGAGAGGGAGTTGGACAACAAATAAGTTTAGATAAAATAGGACAAGGGATAGGGCTAAGACTCCTTGAAGAACCCAATGAAATAGATGAAGCTGAAACCAAAGATCATGCAACATTGAAGAGATTTGAGGATAGGGGAGAGGAATGAGAGAAAGTACATGAAGTTGAGGATGCCTCATTGACAGACATCCCTGCAGAAAAAGTTGGAGTGTTCGTAGATCCATGCATCACCTAAGCTTCAACATCCAAGTGACCTTAACCAAGAGAAACTTGAGACCCTCCTTTAAAAATCGAGGCTGGATGATCCCTTTCCCCCACCCTATCACCAGGGTAAAATCTACCTAGACTATCCTGAAATTGCATCTTCTTTCCCATTTTACCAATGTAGGGAAATGGAAAATCTTTCAAAACATGCCCAACCTCATGGCATCTTCTGCACCTAAATGAAGCACCTTCATAATTCAAGATTTGACGTGGAAAAATTCTCGATACTAGATATTTAAGTTAACCATTAGTCCTTCTCTGATATCAAGGTTAACCAATATCCTTGCGTAGGCCATTTTGCTTGTATCTATAAAGGATTTATCGTAGTCTAGATATGTCCTGAGCTCATTTCCAATATAGTAGAAAACATCCTTTGTCCATAATTGAATCGACAACCCGAACATTCATACCCAAACCAGCTCAACACCAAGCTGCTCCTTGTGATCTAGAATGATCCAGGTGGTCAAAATATGCTCAAAAATCAAAGTACTCGAAATCGCCCGAAACTAGTTCCAAATTGTAGATCTCATTGTTTTAATTCCAATGACGCTTGAATCAATTCAACATTGTATGTGAATTTTATTGTGTTCTAAAGTTTTTGGCAAACAACTAATAAGTCAACCTATAGGGTTGACTGGGTTGCTTCCTGGACAAGCCGTATAGTTGATTTCATACTGATTGGGACATATGGTGGATAGGTGGACCAATTCAAGTTCAACAAGTGGTAGTGCCCTACAAGGTTAGGTGTCAATATTTCATTGGTTGTTGGGTGTTTGAAGTGGCCCAATGATGAGGTGTCACATAGCACAATGAGAGGGCACCACCCAACCCTCAGTTATTAGCCAAATTTTTTATAAGGGTTCGACGGGCCTCCGCAGGGTTCAATCCCTAAACCTCCGACAAAGAAATACAATGGTTTACCGCCACGCTACAACATTAGTTCTTAACATATATTGAACCTTGGTTACATTTGAATTAATGTTATTGACGGGTTGGGGGGAAGGGTGTTGGGTCCCTATAATACTAGTGATTACCCCATTACTATTGTAGTTATACCCCTTATTAATATTGTGGTGCCCCTATTGCCCCCATATTGTTATTACTGTGCCCCATAGAATCCCTCTATTGTTATTTTTGTGGCTTTATATTATTATTGTTAGGTCGGTTGGGTTATATTATGACTCCTTAGACTCCTATATATAGAAAGGAGGTTTTGTCATTTGTATCATCCAAGAATTGTTCATTTATGTAATGTAAGGAGGTTTGCCCCCTCGAAGAGGCTGAATTCTAAGGCGTTGATTTATCTTTTCTATCTTTTCTTGAGCTGGTTTCATAACATTTGGTATCAGAGCTTTGGATTCTAGGGTTTCGCTGCTCCAAACAGGTCATCGTGGAATTTTCACTATAACTTTTTTTTCTGCGATGTTTCAGAAGTCAAAAAACAAACCCATTTGAGAAGACATCATGCTGAATCTCAGGTCCAAATTTCAGAGCTTTTTGCGCTATATTTGCGGAGCTATGATCTGAGGAAGTTGGTCTTTTTGTAAACTCCTGAATTACATTCCAAATAGTTGACCTGGGGAAAATCGTCATAACTTTTTCTTTGAGAATTCGAATGAAATTTCATAAGAAGGTAAAGAAAGAAGATAGATTGCAGTTTCTTTTATTAATTCTTTAGAGCCAAAAGACAAAACAAGGACTCGTGGCACATCGTACAAGTTCACCCTACTGAACTAGTCCATAATCAGGTCACTGTGGAAGATTTCGCATAACTCTTCCTTGGAGAATCCAATTTGGATCAGACTGGTGGCATTGGAAAGAGGACATAGAGGGCTACTACAGGTCACAAATTCAGAACTAGATGATTGGAAAGTACAGAGATACATCAGAGGCAAATATCGAGCTCCTACAAAGTGAAAAAAGGTGTGTAGATTTTCTTAAATTTTTGCTTAAGCTTGGTTTGAAAATTTATTTTGAAGGAATTCAAAGGGCATAGTAGAGCATTATCACCAGTAACTGATGCCCCGAGGAAAGGAAATGCAAACACCTAGTAAGAACCTGAAAGCTCTAGCATGACTCATGAAGAAGAGGAAGAAATGCAACATGATATATCAAAATTACAAGA